>LS487292.1:6636-19249 GCA_900490705.1 Pristionchus arcanus | reverse complement strand
TTTCAGATATGTTTCACGTGAAAGCCTATCTAATTTCTCAAACACCGCTCCGCAGAGTGAGGGATGGGGAAAATAGAATGAGTCGAAATAGGATTAGTGAGCGAGAGTGAAAAATGAACTCCGCCATGTAAATCGACTTTTTGATCCTCTCTGGCACGCTGTGTTCTTCAGCTGGGCCTGCTAGTTTTTTTGTGCTGTTTCAAACGAATCGCCTGGTTCCACTACCTCGGTCTCGCAAGCAAGGACATATGAGACATTTGAAACATATCCTAGCTAGCGGTTTCAGTTTTTGTTAATTTTGAAATTCGAAATTGTAAACTGCAAATTCCAGATTCTACTTCGACGCCGCGGCTCGTCAGTGCAAGCCGTTCATCTACCGAGGAAGCAGAGGCAATGCGGTGAGATTGCAATTTTCACTCTCCCGATTTCGATAGTGTTTCAATAGCGGACAGTTGTGTTTCACCATGACTATGCTGTCATGAATCTGCAAACTCGATCAATTGTCTTTCTTTATCCTGTCGTAACAATTATCCCAACTGAAGCTGCCACGACAAACCATATTTTGATTTTATCTGAAATATTTTCAATAAATTTGAACAGCTATCATTCCAGAACAACTTCATCTCCGAGGAAGCCTGCAAGGAGAGGTGTCCCGTGCAGGTGGATCCCTGTCCACTGAGGATGTCATCGCTGTCCCCGAGAGCTGTGAGTCCGATTCGACAGTATTCAGACAGGATTACTGCCTACAAGATGACACCTCGGGCTTCATACTAGCAAGCCTACATTTGTTGTAGACTCTGCAGCAGAATATTTGATAATTATTTCTGAATATGCAGGTCGGTCTTGTGTCCTGCTCCGCCACACACGCCTGCCCCGACGAGCACTGGTGCCATGTGGGAGCGACTGCTGATACGACTGTGTGCTGTCCGAATGGTATGTACTTAGTTTCAAAAAGTACGGACCCAAATTTTTCGGCGATTGCTCCCAACAAATTTGTATACTGACGGAATAGCTACTACTACAACGCGCGATAATTTGCAATGATGCCGTGTCATTGATCTGCAAGCATGCACGTGGAACCGCGAAATACTAGTTTATCATGGTCCAAAAGGAAACATTCGAAAGAGAATCACAAAATGTTAATATCTCTACTGCTCCTGCTGCTTCTCCCTATACTCCCTAATGATCTCCTCTGAACTGCGATGGTGCCGCCCGTCGAAATACGTGGCATAGTTCATCACGATTATCTCGAACAGCTTTTCGTCCTGCCAAATGTTACAATTTATATTTTCTTACTAGATACTCGGGACTGCGGCGTTCAAATCGTGACAAATATACGTTGAATCACCTCTACAGTCCTCTTCCTTCTCAAAAGCGAGGGCAGGTCCCACGACTGTCCACGGGACAGCGCACGCAGTTCGTTGCCAGCGGAGTGAATCCAGAGTGTAGCTCCTGAATTAAACTTTGCGCATTTCCCTTCTGCTGTTGTGGCGTGACTCTAGCTAAAGAGGGTAGCGAACTCGATTCTAAAAACTCTGCTCACCCAATTTCACCCCGTCCATCACCGGACAGCTCGCGTGCGTAGAGCGAACGTCGACCTCCTGGAATATTTGTTTTCCGAATTTGAAATTTAAAATCACTGACTTTATCTGGTGTCTCATTGAAGAACAGCACGACATCCCCGGGGTTGAGCATTACTGTAGACGAGAGGTAGGGAAAGGTCAGGCCTGCGATCGATAACTGATTTCCAAATCAAGATTTCGGTACCTCCTCCCCTCTTCGCCCTTCTCAAAGAAATAATCGCAGTAGCGATGCGGTTGCCGGAAATTTTAAGGTTCAAATTTCCGGCTCTTTGCTCGTTGATGAAATCGGTGTGTGGCACGTAGAAACCGCCCTTGGCGTAGCTGAGGATCTGCATTTGGGATATTTTTGAAATGTATGTTTCACATCCAGATGCTATTCTAGTTCCCATCATAGCCGCACAATCTGTAAAAAGGAAGAAATGGGGGGGGGGGCAGGACGAGAAATTCGAAAGCATCGCAACCTGAAATGGCTCCGCGCTGTGGAGATCGAGTGGCAGTAGGAGTCGCTGCAGCGAGAAGTAGATCCTTAACTAGCTACATTTTATATTTTGTAAATTTTACAATAGATTTCTCGCTGCAATTGTCAAAAAAAGTCGTGTGATCCCTTATGCACCAGGGTGAAATTCAATTATTTTCTGACTGCGAGTCAAGTCGCGAAACATAAAAGTCAAAAATGCTCACTCCATGCTCTCAGCGCTCGAATAATTCGGCATCCACGTCCCATTTGCCCTCCGAATTTCCGCATTCGCGTTCACTTCTGTATCGCCGATGATTTTCTGAAACTATTCTACAGTACTATAATATCAGAGTGTCTGTCTGTCTGTCTGTCTGTCTGTTTGTCTGTCACGCTCAACTTTTTTTGCTCATAACTCGCATCAAACTCATCGAATACCCTCAGAACGTCTACCAAACAACTTCGCATGAAAAAAATTTTCAAAAAAAAATTGATAATTGATTTCGTCATCATTATGCAATAGTCCGTTTTTTGAACCGTTCTCACCGGAAACTCAACCAAATCGCTCATACTTCGCACCAAACTGCTTGTAACTAAAAAAAAATTTAAAAATCGATAATTAATTTCGTCATCACTATGCAATATTACGTAATGATGATGCAATAACTCGTTTTTTGCACCGTTTTCGCCTACAACTTAATTTTTTTTTCAGCCACCAAGTTTTTTTTTAGTTTTAAATATATTTATTTACTTAACTCGACTTAGGATTCATATTTATTTTGCGGTTGCAAACAAACGTATCACTTCGTGGCTCCATCCCAACTTTTTTTCGGAACGCTCTCGGCCTCACGAGCCTTTCGCGTGCGTCTTGGGGTTGAGTGGGATGAAACCTTTAATACACGACCTGGCGACATTAGCGAGCGAGCGTAGCGAGTCCCTTTCGGAAGGCTCGAGGCCATACGAGCCATTCACAAGGGACGATGCCAACTCTCTCCGCGACTGTGAATATTCTATCCTTTTGCATTGACCAATGTCTTATATACATAACCCGGCGACGCGAAGCGCTCGCAGATGACTGGGACAACCCGGCGACACCTAGCCAGCGAGCGAGCGCAGCGAGCGTAGCTGGCTAGTTATAATACTAGATTTTTAAAGAAGCTCACTAGTTCCTCCATCTTGCCATTCTCCAACGCCTTTGTCAGTCGTCTGATCAGTTTGCGATCGATTGCTGACCGATAAACGACAATAATCGGGTCTTCCGAGACGACCTCCACCTTGCGGAAGAATAGATGGTCGTTGAAGACGTGGCAGAGGCCGTCTGAAGTCTCATTAAGCTCAAATAAATAAAACTGATACAAACTCTTGAGTCCGCTCCTTTCTCCTCTGCAAAGCTCCTTTTCCTCCAGCCATCGGTCTGAATCAACGAATCCGAAGTCCTTCCATGATTTGGCTGCCAGTATAGGCAGAATGAGAATAGCGGCAATCATGCTCTCGAAATTCTTTGTCAGGAAATTCTGTAAATGGGGCGAGCAACAGCTGTGTTCACATTGACGGGGTTGAAAAGATGAAATGAAATGCAACAAGAAAACTAGATGTGTTCGAGTTTGTTTGCCAGCTGCAATAACATCCAAATAATAAGATTCCAAATAATGCTTATGAGTTTACAATGATACTTCCAGTGATCTCCGACCCCTGCTTCGCAACGCCTCGGCAAACGGGCGTCGGCGACTTCAACGCGCAGCGATGGACATTCGAACCGACGACGAGGTATATATTGGAAGACTTCGCCCACTCTTGGCTACTCCTATTTTATAAGACCTCGGAATGAGACTATGCAATGAATACAAAAAATATCAGCATTTCTAGTTTACATTTTCGGATATGTTTCAAGTCCACTGCATAGTTCGAATCGTATCCCTGAATTTGATGGACTCCACTCAGCATTTGTCAAAATAAAATAAATATATTCTGATTGCCAGATATTATCGACATTAACTTTTTTTGCCATTTAACTATTCCGAATTATCATGTCAAACTAATCAGCAGTTTTTCTATACAGACGCTGCATCGCTTTTCTCTACCACGGCATGCGCGGGAGTGCGAACAACTTCCTGACGAAAGAGAGCTGCGAGCAGCGATGTCCGGGTGAGATTTTCTGCTATTTATCTGAACTACCCATACAGTCGAATCGCCTCTTTTTTTGCAATGTTCGAAAGGACCTGATGTGCTAGGGCACTTCTCAAGATGCATAGTGTGAAAGTAGCTGAAATAAGTGAATACATTTGGCAATATTTTATTGTTTTTTTATCTTTGCAGTGTTCGAGAATCCGTGCAAGCAGGGCGAGCCCTTCTCATCGTCTGGTTTCTACACACAGTGCAGCCCGCAGCAGGGCTGCCCCTCAGGACACTACTGCCACATTGGAGCCGTGCACAACTTCTGTTGTGCAGTGCTGAGTAAGCAATGGGCAGATAGAGTTATCCTTTCATCAGGAAATGGTCCTGCAGGAGATGGATGACTCTTGTTCAGAAACAATGAAGAAAGTTGGTAATAGAATCGAAAATAGAGAAGGGCGCTACTGCCACATTGATGAAAAAAGGTATCCTCAAGGAGTTAGGAGATCGTCCTATTATTTCGATACTGAACCAGTGTTTTGAACTGAGTTTCAACGTGCACCGAAAGCATCGATATTTCAAATTGGAGTAATATCGTTGTCTTTTTTATTTGTTGAAGCTTCAATTCGCTTCTCGTCATTTCAGATTCACCCCTGATCTCCACGGTTGAAAACGAGTAAAGTTGTTGTGTGGCGTAGCTGTGTGTTCTGCTTTTCCGTGTAGTTTCATCCCTTCCAATTTTGTGTCCAGCTTTGTTTCTTTGCCTGCTGTGCCTGCAGTAGCTTGTGCGTGACGCGCGCGCTTGAGAGTCCCGTCGAAGGAGTAGAGATCAGAGATCAAAGATCAAAGATCAGAGGTCAAAGATCAACCATCGATGTTCAGGCGGTGACCCGTGCGGACAGCCAGCCGATAGAGGAATCGGCAGGAGCCAGCTCGCGAGATGGTATTGGGAACCGAACCAGCAGGTGGGAATTCGAAATCCTATTTTTATGTTCTACTCCTGTTTTTTCATACTTTTGTGATGGAATGTGATCGAAAATATGCCAGTTTTTAAAGCACAACATTTTTTAGGTGTGCCTGCCGTTCGCCTACTGTGGACTGAAGGGCACCCAGAACAACTTCCTCTCCCGACAAGACTGCGAAAGGACCTGCTACGGTACATTTATCGATTGATTTCCTTAATCAGAAGATTTCAGAGCCTCAAAGTTCCCGTATTCCCCCAAATTCCCTTGATCCCATCCCCGCTGTGTGTACTCTCCCCTCGAATGAGCCCGTTCCCCGATTGCAAGCCAACTCTTCCCTGACTTTCCCACATCCCGAAATGCCCCGTTTCAGGAAATAGCAACTTTTCAGTGGCCTGGTCATAATTACAGGGAAAGATAGAATTGTATCAAAAAATTGGAGACAATACCCCTGTGCTCTGTAGGATGCAAATAAGTTTGGACAGAATTCCATCGATGCAGAAATGACCCCCTATTTTTCCTCCAGAACTAGACAACCCGTGCGCCGGTGGCACTCCCGAGCTCGGATCGGACGAGCGACCCCTGCAGTGCTCTGCCAACAACAATTCGACCTGTTCCCCGTCCTTCTGGTGCCATATCGGAGCCGGGCCAGCAACGACGGTGTGCTGTCCGGGAAGAGGTACGGTTAACTGAAGATTTGAATACCATAAAAAAAGAAGATATTCCAGCACCGCTGGGTATTTTCGTAAACGCAAAAATTATGCATCGTATTTAGTAAAAAGTGATGCTGATTGAATATCATAGTTATGTTTCGCTGTGTCTTGTTACTCGATTTTCGAAAGTATGCCGCGATTTCAAGAGATCTAACCGTGAACTTTGCAGTCCCTCCTCCCGACACGTGCTCTCAACCACTAACCGTGGGTGGTGGTGAAGAGTCGCTGCAGAGATGGCACTACGATGCTAATACGAGAACGTGCTCCCAGTTTGTGTACAGGTATGTATTCGATTGTAGATGCGTTTCACTTGGATTTATTAGTTCATTTGCGAATTTATGCGGAGATATTAGGGTATTCTTTCTTACAAAATTATAATTATCATTGTCCAATATCCCTGACGTTTAAATTTCAATTTTTTAAATGTTGCTAATTGCAGAGGCCGCTACGGCAACCAGAACAATTTCCTTACGCGCGAGCAGTGCGAGGGCACCTGTCCGGGTAACTAATTAATTTTATTTATTTATATTATTTATATTTTTATTTTATAAAAATATTTTGCGCCTTTTTCAACGAATCTAACGGACGACTCAGGTAAAAATTGACAACATGATAAAATGTTATTCCATTTCAGTCTACGTCAACGTCTGCCCCTCGGGCACTCCCCTTCTCGGACCCACCGGAACGCCCCGTACCTGCACCTTTGCCGGTGGCGAGTGCGGTCCGGCCCACTGGTGCCATCTCGGCCTCATTCCCACGGAGTTCCAGTGCTGCCCGGGTGCCCCGACGAACCCGGGTGCGTGCACCGGCGTACCCGAGTCGGTCGGGGAACTTGGAGCCCCAGCCCCGGCCCAGGAGCGATGGTACTATGATGAGACGTCCAGGGAGTGCAAGCAGTTCATCTACAATGGAAGAAAGGGCAACCAGAACAACTTCTTGACACAGGAGGACTGTGAAGCGACGTGTAGTGGTAAGGAAAAGGATAAGTTCAGAGATCAAAGATCAAAGATCAAGTGTGGTTCTGTGCATGCTCTCTACTAACCCCCTTTCTCTTCACTAACCAACTCCTTCTGATGATCTTGTGTTCTTCACTATTCCTGTCTCTGCACTGCTGAGCCAGTGGAGACAAAGTTCAGAGATTAAAGATCAAAGATCAACTCTTGCAGTATTCGACAACCCTTGCCCCGGTCCGATCCAGATGCCGCCGCAGTCGTGCTCGCCGATGGGAGACACGTGCGGGGCGACGGCATGGTGTCATCTCGGAGCCACGCCAGAGACGACCATTTGCTGCCCCAATGGTACGGGTTAACAGTTTAGGGATAAAGTAAATGATAAAACTTCTAATAAAAATAGTGTAGAAATCTGTAGTTTTAGATACATTCACTTCTGAATGCTAAGATTCTTATTCCAGAAGGCGATCCTTGCTCGCTACCGATGAGCCGCGGATCCGGTAACTCACAGCTTGACAGGTACGGTATTAATATTTTCAAATTTTCAGTTAAAATCTTAGTAAAGTATCATTAGATCGTCCAACTTGATGGGTGTGGTAGTTTTTAAGAGACCGGCTAGGTAAGATTCGAGGATTCGGTCGTGAGGGCCGGACATCGATGTCTCAGATCCGGACCAAAACTTTTTTGGGGATAGCCCTATGGGCCCTGATCACTATTTGGGCCATTATTTGGTCATATCTCAAAAACCCGAAAAGGGGCGGGGCTTCAAACTTTAAAAAAGAAAAATTCACCTTAAAAAAGTGGAGGTACCTAGGTCCAATGTTAATGTTATTATATTATGTACTGACCTAGGCCTTCAAAATCCACTTTTAGTTTATCCGAAAATTCGATCGCAAACTGATTTTTCATGTTTAAAAAATCACTTTTTAATTTTTATAAAATTTAAAACGAAAAAGTGCATCTTGAAAAATTCATAGGATTGTAGAGAACAAAATTCTGCATAGGGCCAAAGAAAAAAATCAATATTTTTTCTGGCCCATCCGCGTCATTTTTGGCCAGGAGAGCGGTCGCCAAAAATAAACATTATCCAAAAAGCATGTGCTATAGCTCATTGTGTAGAGCTCGTCGAGCTGATCACTTTTGTGGAACATCATTTTTCATGATTTTGCCTCTGTGTCGAGATATGGGCGTCCGAAAGAGGAGTTCACCCTCTTCCCTTCCCAGTGACCCCGCTTGACCTCGACATCGATCGATGGGTAGAGGCTCCAAAGGAAAGGAAGAGGGTGAGCTAACCTTTCGGACGCCCATATCTCGACACAGAGGCAAAATCATGAAAAATGATGTTCCACAAAAGTGATCAGCTCGACGAGCTCTACACAATGAGCTATAGCACATGCTTTTTGGATAATGTTTATTTTTGGCGACCGCTCTCCTGGCCAAAAATGACGCGGATGGACCAGAAAAAATATTGATTTTTTTCTTTGGCCCTATGCAGAATTTTGTTCTCTACAATCCTATCAACTTTTCAAGATGCACTTTTTCGTTTTAAATTTTATAAAAATTAAAAAGTGATTTTTTGAACATGAAAAATCAGTTTGCGATCGAATTTTCGGATCAACTAAAAGTGGATTTTGAAGGCCTAGGTCAGTACATAATATAATAACACTAACATTGGACCTAGGTGCCTCCACGTTTTTAAGGTGAATTTTTCTTTTTTAAAGTTTGAAGCCCCGCCCCTTTTCGGGTTTTTGAGATATGACCAAATAATGGCCCAAATAGTGATCAGGGCCCATAGGGGTATCCCTAAAAAAGTTTTGGTCCGGATCTGAGACATCGATGTCCGGCCTATCCTGGGATCTTACCTAGCTGGTCTCTTAAAGTGCATGGAGTGCATCTATTGCATTGCCCACTGCTCGACATTGATGAATGCTTGGTGAAGCGTATCTGATTTCACAATGGAGAATTTTCAGATGGTACTACAACGCTCAAACTGCCAACTGCCAGCCGTTCACGTACACTGGCATGAGAGGAAACGCGAATAACTTCCTGTCGAGAGAGGTACGGTAACTGATCTATCGTGAACTGATATCGAGAAAATTATTTTTTTTCCGTTATTATTCGATATCTGAAGCTATCTGCTCTATATAAATGCGGAAAATCATATTGATTGAGAATGATAGAAATTTAAGGGCTCTCGAGTAATATATGAAGGCTTGATAAGATCGAGGTTGATTATCAAACTAATCATTTCAGGCATGCGAGCAGCGTTGCGGCCCGAACCCCTGCTTCGAGGGGCAACCGTACCGCGCTGCGGACGGCCGACCCCAGACCTGCTCTGGTAGGATTATTATTTATTTAATTAATTAATTAATTTAATTTTAATTAATTAATTAATTTAAGCAACGGCAACAATGAACACCTGCCCCGTGAATCACTTCTGCCACATTGGCGCCGACTCGCAAACTACTGTTTGCTGTCCGGGAGGTACGAATCGAACTGCTTCCACTTATTGTCATTTTTTCTGTTTTTAACAAAGTAGAACATTTTTAAAGGCGGTAAATAATAATATATTTTCCAGCCACGACCGGCGTGTGCAACCTCCCGATGTCCACTGGCGAGGGTAATGCGAATCTGGAGAGGTGCGTACTTATGTTTCGCTGTTTCCTTTTCCCTTTATTGCCCTTTTGAGCACGATCAATTGTTGGTATTTTTCATAACAAGAAAAGTTTACAGGTGAAGAAAGAGTCTGTCAGAAATTCTAATTATCTAAATAAATTGCAGATTCTACTTTGACGCGATGACTCGGACATGCCGGCCGTTCGTCTACAACGGACTGAAGGGCAACCAGAACAACTTCGTTTCCCTGGTTCGATATCTATTTTGGTTATCCTTCCTTCTTGGTGCTCGAGACTCGTTTTACAGTATCAATCCATCAGCATGCAGACTGTTGATGTGCTATAAAGATGGAAAAAAATTGCTATTGATGAACATCTTACAGCGATCCTGCCAGCTGGCCTGCCAACCCTTCGACAACCCGTGCATCGGCCAGCCCGCCGTGACTGCTGCAGGACAAGTATTGTTCTGCTCCAGCACGAATAAGGTTTGACTTGGCCCCCGATTGCCTCCAAGGATATCACTTCTCAGTTTCTATTGAAATTTAGCTTGAAAAGCGGATCTGACGAGCATGAAAGCAGGACAAAATTGGATAAGGCGAACAATGAATCTCAGGACGCGTGCCCAGTCAACTTCTGGTGCCACATCGGCGCGACGCCCGAGACGACCGTGTGTTGCCCCGGGGCGACGAACGCGTGCTCAGTGCCGCTGGCACCGGGAACTGGTATGGCACTTATTGGTTTCACTTTCATTTCTATCTAAAAAAATACTGTTTTCTTTCGACAAATTCAATGTAAATCATCAGAATCTATGGACGTCGTACATTTTATGAAATTCTGAATTGAATTAATTTTCCATTCAACTCGCTCTAGTGCCGTTAATGATAATCCTAAGATTAGGAAAACAGAAGTTCCAAAGCCTAATTTTTCAGGCAACAACGGTCTCTCTCGCTGGTACTACAATCCGGACGATCGGGAGTGCGTTCCCTTCCAGTACAACGGAAAGAGGGGCAACCAGAACAACTTCGAGACCGCGGCCGAGTGCATGAGGACGTGTCCGGGTATGAGTTTAACTATTTTTGAGTGGAAAAAATGTAGTAAAAAGCGTGGCAAAAATGAAACATTGGGGAGGGGTTTAACTTTGTGACAGAACTAGGACTGGAATGAAAAATACAATGGAAAGAGGGACAACCAGAACAACTTCGAGACTGCGGCCGAGTGCATGAGGACGTGTCCGGGTATGAATGTTTTCAACCATTGAAGCGCCCGAATATTATCGAATTAGGTCCACACAGATTGTCGGCAGTATGAGAACATCGTTCAGAAAATAAGATGAACGACTGGTCTGAGCAATGCCCACTCAAAACACATATTTTCACTACTTCTCGGAAATGACAATGTGTATTGCAAATATATTACCTCGAGTAACCTCGAATTTCAGAACAACTCTGTCTGCTGTCCATCGACCGGGGAGCGTGCGGAGGACGACAGACGCGATACGCCTTCAACCGGCAAACGGTCAGTAACATTCACACCTCTCGAATGTCGTATAAATAATGCATACAATGCAATGGATAACGGGGAATAGTTTGGTTCGTCGACATCAGACCTAGCCCCTCACAATTATAAATATAAATGGGGCGCAAAACATGCAGGTCGATTTGAACAGAAAATCAGCTCGATGGCGGCAAAGGCATAAATGATTTGCATCGGTTTTCGATTCTTAATAAAAGGCATCATTCCAGAACCAATGCATCGCGTTCGAGTACACCGGTTGCGGTGGTAACCTGAACAACTTCGTCTCAATGGCTGACTGCGCTGCGACCTGTGGAAACATCGGCTTCTAATCTGATGGCAACTGTCGCCCTGCTAGAATATGCGAAATGGTGCCGTAGATATAATGCTAAATTGATCCCCTAGACATCTCTCGAAAAATAACGCCTCATCTAGTTCAATTGTTCATCAGCTATAATGTTTTCGTAATTAACGAAACGCGCACCTCGATTGCGGTCTTTCTCTTGCAAGGCGTAGCACTCACTTTTTCTTTCAGCAATACGGGTTTGCCAGTGCTATTCACCAGTGCCAAATGTAGTAGAATAATTATATAAATAATACTATTTGATTATTATTGTGCCGACGTCTTTCGTGTCAGTTCTTCTACTACTGCAATGTCGTTTAGAGTTTGAAATGCGGGTCGGCGTCTCTTCGTTTGGCACACTCGCTTGCCGGTTTGTGACCGATGAGAGAGTGTGCAGAATGAAGAGACGACAATCTGCATTTCAAACTCTCCAATCGCAATACCGCTCCATGTGACTGTACATATTGAGTCGATCTTGTTCGAATAAATACTTTATGTCAGGAGTGTTTGAGTGCACATGGGACACACAGATTGTGAAGGAAGAAGAACGGGAAACAAGTTAATTGTGGCTTGGAAAGATAAATTGTCTAAGGGAAATTTGGCGGTTGTGAGAGTCTTCAATTGATGTGATAGAATGGGTGGCCAACTCTTCATTATCCCTTGCTCATTTCGCCGGCATTCAATTCAGCATTTCTCTGAGTCTCAACTACCTCTTCGATGCAATTCCATTCCATTATAACAGGTTTGTTCTTGATTAGGGCTGCCAGGGTGAAGAATCCGTCTCTTCATTCCGCCTACTCTCTCACCGGTCAGAGTGACAAGATAGAACGAGGAATGAAGAGACGGATTCTTCACCCTGACAGCCCTGTTCTTGATGGTCGTTCCGCGGCCTCGAAAAGGTCTCGCTAGGTATTGATGACGATTCTACTTGCCCTCCTCTTCCTTTCATCCCCCCTTCCTCAAGCTAAACAGCATGTTCCGCTTGCTATTTCTATTTCGTGCAATCTCGTTCTCTTCTCAGAAGATGCCCAGCAACGTGCGGCAGCGTGCGCGCAACCGTGCAGCAGGTGCAGCACCTGCAGCCAATCGTCCTGCGTACGACGAGAGGGATCTCATCAAGCTTGTTATCGTATGGCTCGTTGGCAAACTCGTCATCGCAATCTGCTGGAAGTCCGAATAAATTTCAACTCATTACCCGATGACTCTATTTCCCTCTCATCAAACCTTTTCCTTAAACGCATTTCCTCCCATCTCCCCGTTTCTTATCTCCATTGATCTATCCTCTATCCCATCTCTTCTTTCTCCATCTCCGTTCGGGTCGTCGATCATCGCGGCGACCAACTACATAACACGCGTTTCACTTAAGGAT
>LS487289.1:12098-62512 GCA_900490705.1 Pristionchus arcanus | reverse complement strand
CGGCGGTATCATTTCTCGAGCTCTACTAGGGAGGGATCAGTCAAATTACTGTTTTTGTGCTTCTTTCTCTACACGCCATCAAGATCGCATTTGGAAATGCCAAGAAGTATTCAGTTATTCGTGAAACATAATTCATCTCAATAAATACGGACAAATGCAGGCTGAATTTGTCACACGATTGTTTCCACAGCACTATCAGCCGGCTAGTTTGACAAATGGCTAATGACAATGACAAATAAGAAATGACAATGACATATGTCAAATAATCTCACCGACAGCACGATCATGCTCCTGCCCGCAATTTTGTGCACGAGCCGTGAGTCGACGAAGGTTGTCACGATTCTCTGGAAAAAGACATGATTTTCGAAGGATACTCTGATCATCTGTGCTGATTTTATCTGGATGTGCTGATTATCCCAGCAAATGCATTGTATAGTACGTTAGGACACAATTTGATAGTATAGTTTGAAATGAATCCGAGATCGGATGGAATGATTCGAACCTGGCAAGTAATCGATAGATTGATACAGACGAAGATAGACATGCACACGCGGAGGATGATGCGGAGTGTGTAGCAGAGCAACTGGAACGGAATGGATGAACTCTCTTCATTCCACACACTCTCTCGTTTCTCTGACTTGTGAGACGTAAAATGAAGAGACGGAAAAAACTATTTTTATGATGATTCAACGAGGTGAAATTAGAGAAAGCAAAAAATCGACGAATTATGCGCTGCCGGTGAAACTTATCTCATTTCATATTTTCTGAGTTTGAAAAAATCTCACAAACCTTGCTGATCTGCGCTTGGCATGGGTCACTTCTGAAGATCCGAACGTAGACTAGGCCGCCCTTAATTTATTTTAATTAATTATTTAAATAATTTAATTAATTAATGAAACCTGCAAAACGATTGTCAACAGTGAGTGCAGGAAGATGAAGACGTAGAGCGTGAGCAGGATTTCCTGAATACTTTGCCTTTTCTCTCCATTTCGAGTGCTCAAAAACATCAGACAGTGCGAGAGAACGTGTGCGGAAATACGAAAATCAGGAGCAATGCTTTCGTCTCTCCATTCTGCCTTATCTCTCGTCGGCCAGAGAAATGAGAGAGAGAGACGAGCCATAATCTGAAATGAAAGAGTGTTTTCGCACCTTGAAAATGGTCTCGAAGATGGTCTTGAAGAGAAAGTGCGTCGCCGTGTAGACAACGATGACCAGTGAGATGAGCGAGAAGGAGATCTTAGATGGAATATTTACTTTCTATCTAGTTTCGCTAGTGGCCGAACAACTACCGAATAAGCCCCGACTAATACGATTTTGAATCACACGTGAAACATAACCGGGAGTAATTCATTTTTCACGTTCCCTTGATTTTTTTGAAATAAAAATTGGAGAAAGGTCTCGAAAAAAAAGTAGCAGGAGTCAACGATGACCAGGGAGATGAGGGAGAAGGTAATCTGATATGGAATAATTATTTTCTATTTTCGCTAGTGGAATCACAACTAACGTAATTCTTTTTTGCACATTCCCTTGTTTTTTTTGAAAAAAAAAGGAAAATGGTCTCGAAAAGAAACTAGCAGTTGATAACGATGACCAGAGAAATGAGAAGGCGATATAACAAAGCAAAAATATATTTATTTTTTCTGGAAAACGAAAGTCATTGCCATTGAATAGGATCCGTTTCGTCGCAATTTTAAACACTTATGAAAACTAGCTGAACTGAATGCATTTGGTGACTTGATGCGAGAAGTGTGGTCTTCATTTCGCGCACTCTCTAGTGACGAGCGATAAATTCAAAAACTAACCAGAATGTGAACATCACGGCCTGGCGCAAAGAAATGAAAGTTAATTTATTATAGAGATTAAAGATGAACCTCAAAGATCAAAGATCAAACCTGAATATACTGCGCGACATGCAGTGGTGCGTACTCATTGTATTCAGCGACGACGGAGCAGGGAGTATCCGTCATGGAGGAGCCGTCCTCGATCATAGACGAGAATTCTGAAGAGGAGCAGGTGAAAATCGGTGAACAAATTGCAGCTGAGACTTAGTACAAGAGCGATTCAATCAAACATGTATCTAATAGAAAAATAAAGAATGATTTTTAGGAGGATCACAGTTTTTTCCAGGATTTTGAAGTAGGCTTCGAAATTCAAAAATTTTCCCTTCATTTTACACACTTTCTCGTCTAACTCTGACCGATTAGAAAAGCGAGTG
Source organism: Pristionchus arcanus (assembly GCA_900490705.1). Classification (NCBI taxonomy): domain Eukaryota; kingdom Metazoa; phylum Nematoda; class Chromadorea; order Rhabditida; family Neodiplogasteridae; genus Pristionchus; species Pristionchus arcanus. The sequence continues at coordinate 60,297 of LS487289.1, read as the reverse complement.
GAATGAAAACAGTAAACAGCAGCTGGAAATGTGTTCAAGATCGCGGAACATGCTTAGAGTGTAGTGCTCGAAAAACACGAAAGTGTAAGAAAGTGTCCGTCATCATAGACAGGAATTTCTCAAATTCAGCAGGTGAAAAACGATGAACAAATCGCAGCGGGAGAATACATCAAGAGCGATCAAATCTAAGCCAAATGTAAAGATGCTTCCGCATAAAGTGATTTTACAGTCGCATAATGCATTTTGCTACAAAATGTGCTGGTTAGCGAGCTATCGATTCCTATTTATGAAGAAAGGTCGTAACAGGTAAATGATTAGCCTTCTTCCGGCCCTTCCCCCCTCGAACGTTCGTAAACGGGCGTTACCCGTGGAATAGAAAATAATCTCACGGTACGACAACACAACGTGGGAAGATAAACAAGGGTTTAAACAAGGGGGTAAGGTTCAACTTTTTCAAAAAAATAGAGCCGCTTTTTTCAGAGGGAAAGTGAGTAATGATCCTGCCGTCAAGGATTATGGATGATGGTTTCAGAAGAAAAGTAGGTGCGAAAAGACCAAGAGCACAGGAAAATGCAGCTGATTATTTGGTGAGGATCTATTCGGATGACGTTTTTGTAGTACAGCGAATGGATCTGATTTTTTTCGAAGAATATCCATTAGGACGCAGATGTTGTCTCTTTCATTCATTTTTTCATGCATGTTCGGCGTAAATGCTTTTTCAACATTGAATGTAATTCAGACTTCGAAAGCCCTTCTGTCCCAAGCAGGTGTTTTTGTCTCAAATCTCTCTCCGGAAGCGGGTTCCCTCTTCAGATCAAACGACGATGGGCTTTCATTGGCCGTTGAGCGGTCACGGAAATAAGGAGACTCTCTCCATTTCCCATACTCTCTCGTCTTCTCTGACTGACGAGAGATAAGGCAAAATGAAGAGACGCCGACAGTCAGAGAAGCGAGAGAGCATGCAAAACGAGAGAATCAGACATTTGAGATGCTAGAGGACACACATAATCATCAGAAATGCAAGCAACAGAGAAGGCACGTAGGAAGGACGAGGAAGGGGAAGGAAAGGCTATCTATCAGTGAAAAATGTTCCGATGATTCCTAATTCTCAGTTTCGCGAATGTCGTAGAAACAGTAGAGAATTCAACTTACTACGGAAGAATATTCATCGCCAAAAGTAAATGCTTCCTTACTGATCATGTACATAAAAATGTCACGCGTGCAGCCCAATCAGTCGGTGATTCTTCTCGACTTTTGGAAGCAAAGGGAGACATCAGTGAGCGAGCAGAAATCAGGAGCTAAATGAATCGGATCGGACAGAAAAGGAGACGACGCACTTGGAGGTGATTGGTATCACGTGTTGCGAATGACCAGGAAGAATGAGGAAAAGCACTTCTGCACTTCTCCGTAAGAAACAAATGTGTCCTTTATAATCCTTGATAAGATGCTGAACAGCGATGTTGACTATAGAGTTCGAAATACGAGTAATCGTTTCTTTATTTCACGTACTCTCTCACTGATCAGAGAGGCGAGAGAGTGAAATCAAGATTCGACGACGCACTTTCGAGAGGAGGTGATTGGCATCATGTGGTGCGATTACGAGTTACCAGAAGGAGCAGGAAAACCCGCGCTTGCACTTCTGCACTTCCCTGTAAGAAACAAATGAGTTTCATTGAATCTCAATAAGATGTCGAACAGCGTCAGCAGGAATGAAGAAATTATGAAAGATTTTCTGAAACAACTCTCACTGTGGTCCATATACAAATTGTGCGTGATCTGCGATCGGATCCAGCTCATCAGAAAACGTTGACTTGAAGAAAATTCATCCGCAGCCCACGCGCGATGCCCTTTCCTGAAACGAACAATTAGCATTACTAATAAACAAAATTCATATTCTGCCCCTGGTTCGCTGATAGCTGATCTATGGATCTTCAGGCCGTCAAATCTATTTTTGAATGGTATTTTCGAAAAAATCACGTGCCATCAATCACGAATTTGCTGTACTCATTGAGTAATGTACTATGGATCTTCAGACCATTAAAACCAAAAATATACAATAATCACGTGACTGTAATCACTTATTTGATGTGCACTCAATGATACAATTAGTGATCTTTGAGCGGTGAATATTTAGAAATGTATAAAAATGGATGGAATGGCTCTCAGAAATCATTGCTTGCTGCTGAAAACAAGCACATCATCTCAGGACACTCGGTTGGATGTGGACTATTTCCGATCGCCGTCTCTTCCAAAACACTTCTCTAGAACCTTTTCTCATGCACTGCGAACGATTTCGCGGAACCATTTCCATGAGCACATTTATCTTTCGGTCCTCAAAGCCCTTTCCCGGCCTATAGATAGGGGCCACAACGCAGATAACGTATTCTACACAATGGGGTCAAAAGTATGTTCCAACTATCCCTCATGAACCCAATAACATCATACTTTTTACCGTTTGTCGATATCTTGTCTCTGAGCGGAGCTACAACCCGAGAAGTACGCGCGCGACTCACTTTGGAAGAGGAGGGAAAGGCGAGACGAGAGGGAAGGGGGCGGAGCCTAATTTGCGTGTGTCTCTCTCCCTCCTCCCGCCCTCTCGCTCGCCTCTCCCCGCGCATCTTCCAACAAAAGTCGCAAGCTTTTGAAGCATGATAAAATTCTAATTTTTTCTCTAAAATTCCTAAAATATTCGAATTAGTCAGAAAATTGCTGTCCGAGCAGAACTTTCAAACTGCAACATTCCAAAACGACCTATTCCCTTCGTTTTTATGCAAATTTGACATACTTAGTGCTGTGGTGCACATCTCGGACAGTGCTCAATCGATTGGGGTCATCAATAGCTATCCAACGCACTTTAGAATGAGCGATTTGGATTAGAATGAAGCTTGCGACTATGCTTTCTCACTTTTTCACGAAATCATGTCACACCAAAGTGGGCGGGGCTTGTGGAGCCTACCTATAGAGCTCGAGAAATGATACCGCCGTCTCTTCATTTCACACACTCTCTCGCCGCTCTGGCCGCCACCATGCATACTGTATACGCTCGGGGAGGAACCTATCAACTGGGCCGTTTTCGTCATACTCTGTTGGGAGCAGCCAGTTGGATACGTGTAGACTTTGGTGTATCCCGGTTTCCTCCAGACTTCGTTTGCAACCAAAGCCGTAGAAAAGATTAGAGAGATAGAAACGCCGGCTCTACCACTACTTGTTGTGCTTGCTACTAGAGCGGCGCTTTTATGACTTTCTTCTTTATGATTTCTCGCCGCAAGTAGGTTCAACCTACCGATTCCTTCTACGCCCCGGGTTTTCGCTAGTGACACAAAAACGAGCATGAAGACATAGAACATTTCTCGAACGTCTACTTCTCGAACGTAGTAGCTCGCCTACTCATTCCGCTCCATTTCACCTGAACGTACAACCTACTCCGCTGGTGGGAACAACGTGCGCTTCTCTTCATGCTACCTCTTCTCTCGACTGTCAAAGAAAAAAAAGAGTATTGCGAGCTGAGAGAGACAGACCAACCTCCGCTGGAGCCTAGGAGACCCGCCCTCTATCTCTATCTTTCTCTCTCGATTGTTCATGTTCTCTGACCTACCGGCCGTTTTGTTCGGATTTCCTGAACTCGTCATCAAACTGTGCAAAAACAACTTGCCCCCTCATTCCACAGCGTGTCAGGCGGGGGAAAAAATCTCATTTGCGTGGCGGAGTTCTGCCGAGTCATTCTACGCAGCGCGCGAGAGGGAAGCGGTGTGAAATGAGGGTTTTTGATAGATTTTGATCGGTTTTGGGGTTGCTGCAAGTTAACGAAATCGAAATCGAAAAATCGGCGCCTATCGAACGGTGGCCAAAGGGTTTGGGAACCACTCTGCACAAACGCCATGTCAATATCTTCATCCTCGGCTGAAAAATAGGAGCTTGCGCGTGGAAAATGGCCATTTTGGCTTGTTTTCGTCCCTTTTTGGCACTTATTTGAGTGCTACTGCTTTATGAAATCGAAATCGAAAAATCGGCGCATATCAGAATTTGGGGAAAACAATTTCCCCGACGTTCTGCACAAACCGCATATCGATATCTTTTTCTCCCGACGAAAAATTAGAGGGAACGTGTTCAAAACGATCAATTTTTCGTGTTTTGGCATATTTTTACACCAACTGAAATTGTCGATACCTAAACTCAACTCTCCAATGCGTTACTTCCTGTAGGCAACAGAAAACAGTCGTTGTTAAACAAAAATCAACGGAATTCAACTATGTTTCACTCAGCATTGAAGTCTATTCTTGGTCTACGACATTTGTCAGTCGCTGGGAAAAGGTTTCTCAATATGTTTCATCATTGAAATAAGAGAAATGGAGAATAATTATGAGAAATTCAAGACATTCTCCACCGACCGACTCGGTGTCTCGAGAGTCACTAGAGTGATAGGATGAAAAATGACTCCGCCACGAAATTGAACCATTTTCCCCCGCCTGACACGCTGTGTCTGCACAGTCGGGTAGCACAGAGCGTTTCCGAGGCTCTGTTCGACTATTGCTGCTGGATCTACGCGCTTCGCGATTTACAAAGCGCAATTTCTACCGATTATCATTTCTTTAATTGATCCGCAAGTCTACCTATCGGCTTCCCTTTTTTGCTAGCCAGATTTCCCAGAGTGCCCCCTCAAAAAATGAATCAGCAGATACAGTTATACTAACTTTACAACCCGTGGATTTCTGCTCGATTGCTCAAAGAAGCCAAAGATTCAAAGAATGCTGTTGTGAAATCTTGCATTGTGGCGCCTTTACAGGTTTTGGATAAAAGGCGAGCGCCTTTTTACTATGCTGAATCGTTTCCTTGGATTGCCAGATAGAATAAGCTTTCATTTCTTCCTTCGGCATTTTCTGTGTTGCGCAATTCTTGAATTGACGTTCTGCCTTCAAAATTGAGGAAACAAGCCTCCAACGGGCCATTCTTGTAAGCCATTCTTGTTCCGACCTCGTTCAAAGTTATCGCTTGCGTTTATCGTATGATATCATCAAAAACCAAAAGCCCGTTCCTAGGACTCCTTTTTCTGTGGTGTACCTTTATTTTTTCCGGAATAAGCTTCTCCATTCTTGCCCGATTCTAGTTCATGCGCTATATCGCTTTGTGCATTCATCTAAGGGCTGGCTGGCTGCGGTTTCGCATTACGCGCCGGCCCAACGACTTCTGGCCCGTCATGCGCTCATAGTTCTTTCATGTTAGATTCCAGAGCCATGTTCACGTCTCCCTTCATTTTGCCTGATCTCTCAGCGGTCAGAGAAACGAGAGAGTGAAATGAATGAGACCATCCACTCCATTCCCTAGAAAGTGCATGATATCGACAGAATAAGGTCTAAATAGCTTTCTTAGAGCAACGATCCGGCACTCCACTTTCCCTATACTCTCTGTTAGGTCAGACAGTGCGAGATAGTGTGCACAACGGAGAGAATGCAGAAATCCAATATTCTCCCTCTGAATGATTCTAAGCAAGTCAGAAATTCTAGAGAGCATGCAGAATGGAGAGAGTCAAGCCCCAGTCCTTTTCCATCCGCTCGATTTACTCCGTTGCGTGTGGTGCTGACGACAGTCGTTTTTCGAAAACGTTTTTGTCCGACTGACCACGCTCTCACATTTCCATGCTCTCTCGCCCTCTCTTACCGCAGAGAGATCGCGCGGAATGAAGAGAGCATTGATCTCTGATTCTCTCCATTTCGCATGATCTCTCGCTCACTCTGACTAGCGAGATATCTCTGACTCTAGTAGCTAAAGTCACTTTTGAGCGTGTTTGCCCCCTCTCTCCTAGAACATTTCGTCAGAGCGGAAATTTCAACTGCATTTGTTATGGAAACAACAAAGCAGTTCCTCAGAATAGGAGGAGGAACAAGTTATGGGACACACGGTTCTGTGGTTTGGTTTCTGATTTGGAGGAATCTGGGTGCATCTTTTTTTTTGCTAAATCTTCAAAAATATTAATTTCGCGTTATTTGTCAGGATGTCAGTTCATGCCGATGATATTTGTTGTGAGCTTTAGCGAGGTAACAACTGATACTCGCCACGTCTCATGTACCGGACGAAACAATATCTAACTCAGAAGAGGTTTCTCGATTTTTGCACTCTGAGAGAAGTAGGAGGAAGTGAGTCAGAAATCCGCCGTGCGGCTCATTTACGCTAGACGACTATGATCGTTTCCTGGTTGTTGGGTAATGGACTTGAGTCTATGGCGTAGAACAAATCCTGTGTGTCAAGCCTCCTCCATTGCAAGAACTTTGTTCAGTATTCATAATGATTCCTCCAGGACTCGTGATTATCGAAAATTACCCCAGATTAGAGTTGCGTGCGATTAGAGGAATCAAGCTGAAAGTAAATAGATCGGTTTGAACCCCACTCAGTCAGTCACCATTACGCACCGTGAGAGGAAGCGCATAGAATAAGTTGCTCGAAATCCGTCGAATTCCTGAGCGCGCGCTCTAAGGTGGAACCATGTTTACTCGCATCTCTTATCTTTTCTAGATCCTGCGGTGCCACCTAGAACTCGAAAACGTTGACGAGTTAACATTGCGACTTTGGTTTTTCATTGTTTGATCATTTGTTCACTTTCGCATAACGTTCGAATTTATTGTTTTATTGCACACGCCGAATCTCCACTCATTGAATTTCGATAGCCTATTTCTTTCTGAAATACCGGTGAAACCTATCCGATTCACATACTCGCGTTTCCAAGCAGCCTCTGGTTGTAACTCCTTGTCCGATTGCCGGCCCAATCTCAGAGATTGTTCGCCTCTTCGACAGAGATGTTCTTGGTAACCCTATTCACTTCCTCGCATAAAATCTCTTCTCTTTTCCATTCGCGACAATTGCCTTACCACCCTGCCACTCGGAGCTGGCAAAATGTCCTCATTGTGCATGCTCTCTAGTCTCCCTCATTGTCGAGAGAGTGCTCTAAGTGAGAGAGTGCAGGAAAAAATAATGGCATTGCCACCCGGCCACCCTCGACTGATCCCTATTCACCTATTTCCACCTATTTCCCGGATTAGTCTGCCGGCTCATGTTATTGGATATTTTTTTGTATTTTGAAAGCGGACGGAATCATTAGAAGAGCACAGCTCGCGCCTATACAGGCAAGGTGAAACGTATTCGAAAACGGTTCCCGGATATCAAATCCCTTTTTCGAGCAGGATTTGTGACCCCGCACATATCGCATGCTCTCATGAATCCGTGGAGCGAGTGTAATTCCCCGAATTGGTCTCGGGCGGTGATTTTTAATGCACACCTCTCTCGTCCTACTGACTGGCGCCATGTCAGGTCTCTCGCACGGGACCATTCTTCAATGAGCATGGAGCTCCTTTGGTTCATGAAGATCAATGCATCTCTTTGCTTCTGTTTATACTTTTTTGCCTTTTGAATCGCTCATATGAGGCATTTTTTACCATGGTTCAACCCTTACCGAATTCCGACCTCACTTTCCACTATTCATGCACTCCCATCGATCAAGAAGAGCGATAGTCTCGCAGACATTCGGCCCACCTCATTCCGCATTCGGTCATGAATCAACCGTACCTTGTGCATTGTGTTTCAGTGCCAAATGAGTGATGGCATCGTACATTGCAAATGTTCGTTCATTGATCATTGAACTTGCCTCATCTCCTATTCGTTCACGAATCGAGGCTGAATTAATTTCATTTGAAGAAGACGAATGGCCTCACCCTTTTGACTTCAGAAAAGGATTGAAGAAGCTTGGTTCACCAGCCTGCATTGTTCCTGTATTGTGCACGAATTGAACCATTTTCTATTTTTGCACGAAACAAGATTCAATAAAAGAAAGCGAATGTAACAAATGATGTTGGACCTGGCACAGTGTTTCAGTATTGTGCCTTTATTGCACCATTTCCTATTCGTTCATAAATCAAGGCCGTATTTCAGTCCCGCATGACGAATGTCCTATTGACCTATGCTCACCAACCTATCAGGGAGCTATTGTTCCTGGAAACATTTGCTATTCGTGCACAAATCAAGTGCGCCGTTGGCATACTGGATCTGCATTTGCTATTTGCGATCTGTAGATCTGTATTTTGCTCACAATGTCGAATATTTTGGTAAAGAAGATAGGTGCACTCTGTTCATTCCTCATGAGCTCACTATTAGGCTCACGTCCGTATTCCTTTGTAAATCTTCTTCAAATGCTCCATACCCGATCTCTCACTCCTTGCTCTGCTATTCCTCCATAGAAAATGACGGACTCTGGCCTCAGCTCCATGTTATGCAAGCCCACTTCCCCATTCGTTCACAAATCCTTCGTTCCCATTGTATTCGCTGCTCCATCCTTGCAAATGGTCCTCCATCGCTATCCGATCTCATTCACTACCTCCTCCGCTGCAGTATGCTGCTATTGAAAAGACCATGAATGGATCACAAATGTCTGTCTCTGATTACCTTCTCCCATTCCTACAATCTTTCGCTTCTGTGATGAGAGGGAGCATTGCGAAATGAGAGACTACTTCTTGCAAATGGTCCACCATCTCTCACGCCATTCACTCCACTGCTCTAGTATGCTGCCAGGGGCAACCCACCGATGAATGGAACACTCAGGTCTGCATCAGATGGATCGTTTGTCTCTCTCCGTTCCCTATGCTCTCTCTTCATGTCTGTCTAGCAAGATAATGAAGTGGGAGGCAACCCGATGAATGTGTCTGCACAGCGCAATGGATCGTCTGTCTCTCTCCATTTCACGTGTTATCTCGCCCGCTCTGACTAGCTAACTACATCAGGTACAATATAAATGCAGTCTTGAATGGAGCACAGTCTGCATCCATGGCGTCTTTCCCGTATTCACTCTGACTGGCGAGAGATCACTTGAAATTATGAGGCTATACTCTCTCGACCTGTCTGGCCGGAGAGAAAGTGGGGACTTGATTGAGAGACTGGAGTCTGAATGGGGGGAACGGCCCATATATAAGAGAGTCACTTTTGAGGAGAGGCGGCAAAGCAGGAAGTGGAGGTGGTTGCGTAGGAGAATCTTGGGGCCTCTTTCCATTTTGCCTGTTCTCTAAGAGGCCAGCCATGTGAGAAGAGTGTACTCGTGTTTCCTTGGTCTCCGGCACCTTTTCACTTACTACTTTATCCTAAATTTCAGGACCAGCTTAACGATGCACTTTTGCAGTACCCCTTGGCTTTCATTCTTTCGCATGCTCCCTCACCAGCAAAGCACATTTTCACGGCCCGGCTCTTTTCACCTAGATTCTGGGTCATTCAAACACCTAAAATGTAAGACTAGAACGGACTCATGTTTGATTGAATGAGTCATTGTCACGCCTACTCAGTTCTTGAATGGGTTCCAGTATCAATCCAGGTTTTTGAAACAATTTGGTAGCTGTGATCATTGGTTAAGCTTGGCTCTTTGAGGTATGGTCACGGCGTTTATTTGTCCAGATTCTCTACGAATATCACGCCTACTCAGTTCATCGCTGAGGTCACGTCGGCATCCTATTCGTATCTGATTTCGCATCTTCCTCTTTGGTCCTGATCTCGACCAATGGTTTCGTTTATTCATGCGGCCTGCTCTCGTCAAACACAGAGAAACGAGAGAGCATTGCTAAATTAGAGACCATCCATTCCGATGCCTCCTTCCGACGGCAAATATTATGACACGGATTTGCGACACACTTTCACCGCTGAACCTTGGTTTCGCAAGCCTCGGTGGGGATAATGCTTCACCGTGAGAAGACGGTGAGTGTCAATTGCCTCGCCTACACACGTCGTCGATCTCGATTTCCGCCAGCAAATATTACTTGTTTTGGCCCAGATTTTCCAGTGTTTCATCGCTGAACCTTGGTTTTAATAGCCTCGTTGGCGATGTTGCTTCAACTTGAATAGGGCGCCGATTGTCCCGCCTACACAGAGGTCAAGGCTCTGATTTCCCCCATCCTTCCTGGGCCGGCTCCGGACGTCGAATATTGCTTGTTTTGGCATGAATTTTGGTCCGAGAGACTCGTTAACGACAGAGAAGCACTAATGTGTGACGACGTTGAACGCTGTCCTAGACAACTGTGCCTTTTTCACAGATCACGGCTCCGGATGTCGTTTTTCGGTCGCAAATATTGTTTTTTTAAGAAATGAAGAAATGACTATCTTCATCTGACTTGCTCTCTTGTTGCTCAGACAGATTCAGATTACTGTTTTGGCACGAATTCGACACGGAATTTCGGTATTTTCTCGGAATAGAACCGGTAATCGAAATACCGTACCGGAGATGCGCATTATCCTTTCCATATTAGACCATAAGAGACTGTTTTGACACACTTTCGTGGTGATTTCTGACTGAAAAAAGACCGTAAACGAGGGCTGGGTCTCACTGGCAGTAGACCTGCATTCATAGATAGATCGGCTTGCTTCATTTTCGATATGTCTTTCACTTCTTGAAAGATCTGCGAGCAACGTTTAGTTGTACCATAATCTACGCTATTTGAAAAGCTCATAGATCATGATAACCATGCCACAATGCCTTCCCCCTTTCTCCCACTCTCGCGACCATTGCATGTGTAGCTTCGTGTTGACACGGGGGCGAAATTCGATCTGAGAGGCGCCTTTTTGGCGGTGATCTCTTCATTTCCCATGGTCTCTAGCTCGCTCTGACTGACGAAATAGCACGTAGAACGGAGAGAGCGGAGAGGCCCGAGCATATGAGACTAAACATGCAATGAGCGAGAAAGGCAAGCCCCTGATGCAGTCACACCTTTGCTGTCTCGCTGGCGCATTTCGTGGTTTCGCTGGACTCGTTCCGGCTTGGTTCTGAGATGCAATGATGCCGTTTTTTCTGGTGCGTTCGTGCCGATGAAGAAAAACATTTCATCGAGCGAAAACTGCATTGTCATCTGTCGCTTATGTTTCACACTAGCTTTTTGTCTGGCGATTGACTGCCCGAGTGATTGTGATGGAGGTTACATGCCAACACAATCAAATTTCATGTGTGTTCTAACGACATGCACATTTTATCACAGAGTGCAAGCTGAACTCCTGGCCTTCCGGTTCTAAGAGCCAGCTGTAGTTGGAAACATGAAAATCGTCAAAAAAAATTCCGACTTCAATGATCGCAATTCCCACAACCCCCTGAACTAAAGCTTCCTTTCCCTGCATCATTTTTGTCCTTTCCTTCATCATTTCCTCATCAAACTCTCAATTCTGCACTCAATTCACCTGTGTTTCGGATACGCTTCGCGCTCACTATCCAATGACGAATGCACTCATCAGACATTAATTGACTTGTCTCTTTGAAACAAAAAAATCCTCCTCTTTCGGCGTGAACTGCTGAGTGAGAGCTGTCGGTCTGCTACTTGCGCCCCAGCGAGAGACTGCAAATTCGGAGAATGCGTGCGACTCCAAAGGGCGCATGTGCCTCCAACCAGTGTCACCTGACCTCCAGGTTCCCTCCTAGTCGAAATTCTTCCTTTTTCATATTGTCGCGCAGATTCGGATACGCTTCGCGCTCACTATGCAAAGGCGAATGTCTTTAGCGATCATTGGATGATCGCGTTCGTTTCGAAACAGAAAACAATCAGTGTATTTACCCTAATTCTGAGAGAAATAGCGGTCCTGTACGAGAAATTCTCAAGAGCGCTTGGCTAACGACCAATGTCACCCGAACTAGGGATCCTTCTTCCCGGCCCGGGTCTTTTTTGATTCGCCTTACTCATCTCGCTGATTCGGGCTCACTTCGCAATAACGAATGCACCCAGCAATCATTAGATTTGTTCCTATTTCAAATACAACTGAACTATCATTATCCTCCTGTTGTGAGGAAGCGATTCTCTTCGAGAAATTCTCCACTTGGTTAATCGCTAATGCCATCTGAACTCTGCTCCTTTCCTTCCCAGTCCGTACCTTTCCCTCCTCCCCCTCGGTTCCGCTCTGGTATTCATTATAACACAGCGTGTCAGAGAGAGGAAATACTTTTGTTCTCCGCGTCCACTCATTGTCCATGGGCACAGCGAGACAATGGTTAAATAATAATTGTGAAACATATCCCATATCTTAGTGATAAGGCCAAATTATCAGAATTTGATAATCATGTTATATTCGTCTATGTCATGTAGTGTCACCACTTCAGTTTCGCGCTGATCAGTTTAATTTTATTATTTAAAATATTTTTTTACATTTCTTTACGTTCACCTAAGTTTTCCCACGAGCACGTAAATGGAAACCCCCACACCCGCATTATTTTCGGAATCCTTGGGAGTTTTTCTAGAAAATTGTACGATTCGATTTTTAACGATAGTGGAATGTTTTCGAGAAAAACGACTTTTTCACCTCAAATTACAAAATTCTCGAAAAAAAAACCTTATCGTTAAAAATCGAATTGTACAATTTTTTCGGGAATCTTCCAACGGTTCCGAAAATAATGCGGGTGTGGGGGTTTCCATTTACAAGCTCGTGGGAAAACTAAGGTGAGTATTGATAACTTTTCTGAAATATTCGAAATTTTTTTTGCGGTGGCCCCATCAGATTTTGGTGGCCCCTCCATATTGAGTGCTGTACGGATTTGGTGGCCCCTTCAGATTTTTGGTGGAAACTCCGCCATTGAATTATCCGTCACTAAAACGTTCAGTTTCATCATTGGAAATTATTTTTGGTCTCACCATTCTGCTATCTCGCTTTCCCTTTTTCTATCAATCTCTCATCCAAGTCGGATTCACCTTGGGCGAGAGGAAGAGCCAGAACGAGAGAGTATGGAAAATGAAGAGATCGGTTTATATCCAAGTTGGGGCGGCAGACCAATGAATGTTGAAGTAATACTATGATGCATCTCTTGTGTAAATACATTGCTATTCAACACAAATAGTGATTATAATTAAACTTATCATTATTAAAATCATTGCATACAATTAAAAAAAAGCAGAAATTACATATTTACAATCAGAATTAGCACAAAAAATTATTTACATAGATACATATGATACTGAAGCAGCGATCCTGATAACTTACTTCCCCATGCTACTTTCCGGGCTTGGGTTTTCGTCCTTCGAGGAGGTCGTTTGATGAGGGGATGGGATTGCCTGGTTGGCGAGGGTGGTGGTCTTGTTGTTGCTCGAGGAGGACTTCTGGGCGGTGTAGTATGCTTTGGTAGCGTCTTCCGAGAGGTCGTCCTCACCGGGCTGGACACCGCAGTTGAAGTGGACTCAAGGACAAGCAAATTCTGTAGGGCCCACCAAAATACGGAGGTACCTCCAAAAATTTGAAGGGGCCACCAAATCCGTACAGCACTCATGATGAAGGGACCACCAAAATTTGATAGGGGCACCAAAATTTGATGGGGCCACCAAAATCTTATGGGGCCACCAAAATCTGAAGGGGCCACCAAATCCGTACAGCACTCAATATGGAGGGGCCACCAAAATCTGATGGGGCCACCAAAATCTCAAGGGGCCACCAAATCCGTCCAGAGCCGACATAATGGTACATGTGGGCGAGTATCGTGGAATTATTTTCCATTCCACTCGTAGCTGACCTTTGACGAACGTTCGAAGGGGCGGTAGATCAAGTGTCCTCCTCTCCCCTTCCTTCCTCCTTCCTCTCTCCTAGACAATCGATAGCTCGCTAACCAGCACATTGAGTTTGCTGAGCATTTCACACGCACGATATAGTCTGCGTTTCCTTGAGAGACATCGTAAAGGATGGTGAGGTGGGGTTCTCATAGCAAAGTTTAGTCAAATGAACAGAATGAATTGTTGATGGATATTATTCAATTACAATAAATGAAACGATAGAAAGGAAAAAGGCACAAGGAGATCTTTTTTGCTGCTCATTGAGTACTGAATATCAATCGTTCTCCTCCTCCGAATCATTTTCATCTGCCCACACGCTTTTATTTTTCTAAATGTATATTTTCAAAAAAATTTTGTTCGTTTGTCACCTTATCTTTATTTTTCTCACAATTTCTGGTAATTTCTTTCTTTGGGTGTTTTTCTCGTCTGTGTCTGTTGAGACTGCTTTGGAGTTTGAAAGTCGCCGAACACTTATCACATTGCAATGACACTGCACTTCCTGATTAAAATATATTGACTCTATATAATGTACTGTATGTGATTTGCATTGCTGCTCACCGTGGTGGGTGTCTTTATGACCCTTTAAACCGACGGACGAATGGTAAACTTTGCCACAGACATCGCAATCGAATTTCTTCTTGAGATGATCGTCTCTTGCTTAACATATATTTTAAATACATAATCTCGCATGCATTTTTTCCGTTTATGCACAATATCTCAATTCCCGGTGAACCAACCTTCACCAAACTGTAAATTTAGATTAAAGAAGGTGTCCCACGAATACCTGGCTAACTGAGTTCTCATTGTGAGCTTGTGGGTCGTAGCTACCCGATAACACTTTTGAAACTTCCATATTTTCATCCCCCCTCGACCCTGAAACGCAGGCAACGAGCTAGAGAGCATGCGAAATGAGGAGAGCGCTTTTTCATTCTTCACTTTGCATAGTCGCTCGCGCGGTTCGTGGGACGCCTTCTTTAACGATAGGGTAATTTATTTGCTCCCAAATTTTTGAGTTGATTGATTCATGGGAAGCCGAGATATTACGAAAAAATATATTCGGGAATTCGAATTCAAACTATTTTCCAAAAGAAAAAAATCTGTTAAAACTAACACTCTTTTTATTTTTCCATACTCCTTACCAGAAAACTAACAGGGCATAAAAAATTTAATCAGCAACAAAGACCCATAAAATTACCTAAGTGAGCCTTTTTGTGATAACCCAAGGATTGGCTGCAAGTGAATCGTTTTGGACATTCAGAGCATTGGAATGGCCTCCTTTTCGTCTCGTCAGCTTAAAATTAATAATTGCAATATCTGTCAAATTGATCTTTTCACAATCAGCTATTGTATACGAAATGCAATTTCTGAAACTCACTAAGATGGCTCCTCATGTGCATTACTAGAGCTTCTTTCTGTAGATAAGCCCTATTGCAGGTATCACATTTGTATTTCCTCTTGTTTGGATCATCGTCAGCTGAAAAAGAAACATGTTCTTTTTCTCATTTCTCACAATTTCCAGATACGCAAGTGAATTTTTTTATGTCTGCTAAGATGTGCCGTGGTATCGAATCTTCTCCCACACTCGTCGCACTTATGAGGAAGCTTTTGTTCGACATTTTCTGTGCTCGAATAAGAATCGAGCATTCATGCAATTCATCCTCTTTTTGTTCTCTTTCCTTTCTCTACAACCATGCGATTCATCTCCCCCGACATTCCGGGAAGAGATGACGAATCGCAGGGTCAAAATATCGATGACGTTGTATTCAGTATATAAGAGAACGTATTCTATGATAAAGGGATTATATCGGAAGTGGAATACTTACAGTGGTGCATCGGCTCTACACGGACCCCGGCCATCGGAAGGATCGGATAGGCTACGGAGCCTGGATAAGAGTCAGACTCGGGATAGGCTACGGAGCCCGGAGAAGAGTCGGACTCGCGGAAAGATGGTGTCGACAGCGACGAAAGCAGTCAAGAAGGCTATCGAAGAGCTACGCAATGAGCTGGAGGGAGCCACAGAGATCATCGAAACAATGGATCTCTGTGCAATTCGGATGAAGGAGGCAAACGTAACGGCATCTTGGCGAACGTTATTAATGATGATCGAGGAGAGGAGGAAGCTAGAAAAGGGAACAAAGGAAGACGGCGAAATACAAGAAGAAACACAGAGATGTGTCAGTCCGGTAGTGACGTCTCTGAAACGATTGAAGGCCGCCCAGTCCCAACTCCAGCAACACCTCTACATACAAGAAGATCAACCAACGGAAACATCGCCGATCACGCAAGAGACAAATTGGGCGGAAGAGATGTAAAGGGAGACAAGCGCAATCCAAGCCGTGCGAGAAGAAGAAGTGATAAATCAAGAACCGGTTGGAGACGGATTCAGAGGAAACGTCTACCAGAACAAGAAAGACCACTATAAAAGTGAAGTGGCACATAATGGGAAGGAAAAGCATCGAGGAGATGGATCAAGAAGATATCCATACGGCCAAAAAGGACATGCCTCTCCCAATAATTTCAAGAATCACTCTTCAATCGAGGCCCGGAGGGTGCTCTCAGAGAGCAAAGATCGTTATCTCTCCGCAAGCCCCAGTCATCCATCAAAGAACTTCAATGAGAAGGATAGAAAGAAGAACGGCTTGAAAGAAGAACGGCTGGAGCCCCGATTCTGCAAGTTCTGTCGAGCTCCCCACACGCCTAATGATTGTGATGCCTACCAAACAGGAGGAGAAAGGAGGTCTCGCATACGCCAACTGGGCCTATGTTTCAACTGTCTTTCTTCGGAACATCAATCGCACCACTGTGGTCAGCGGTGTGAGGAATGCGGGAAAGCGCATCACAAGAGTCTGTGCAGCTCAATTTCCGCGTGGCAGGTAAGGGTGACAACCCTACCAAATGGCGAGCGGCTGTACCAAAAGACTTTCAACGAAAGAAGCGCACGGAAAGCGCAAGGACAAATGAACCACCGAATGATGCCAATGGAACAAGGAACGACCGAATATGAACAAGCAAGAGAAGAAGGAAGGAAACATCGCGAACGACTCGGAAGAACTTCGGAGACGACAGAGAAGCCGAGGACAAGGGAACGAAGAAGCGTTTAGTACTCGTACCATCTCATTTAATTGTATTAGGGATTTCCGTTGTTTTTCTCGTTGTCGGAGTGTGCTCGAATAAGAATCGAGCATTCATGCAATTCATCCTCTTTTTGTTCTCTTTCCTTTCTCTACAACCATGCGATTCATCTCCCCCGACATTCCGGGAAGATATGACGAATCGCAGGGTCAAAATATCGATGACGTTGTATTCAGTATATAAGAGAACGTATTCTATGATAAAGGGATTCTATCGGAAGTGGAAAACTTACAAACAACGAGGTTTGCGATTCCCCTTGAAGGACGAAGTCTTCCAAAAACTTCAACAACGAGGTTTGCGATTCCCCTTGAAGGACGAAGTCTTCCAAAAACTTCAACAACGAGGTTTGCGATTCCCCTTGAAGGACGAAGTCTTCCAAAAACTTCAACAACGAGGTTTGCGATTCCCCTTGAAGGACGAAGTCTTCCAAAAACTTCAACAACGAGGTTTGCGATTCCCCTTGAAGGACGAAGTCTTCCAAAAACTTCAACAACGAGGTTTGCGATTCCCCTTGAAGGACGAAGTCTTCCAAAAACTTCAACAACGAGGTTTGCGATTCCCCTTGAAGGACGAAGTCTTCCAAAAACTTCAACAACGAGGTTTGCGATTCCCCTTGAAGGACGAAGTCTTCCAAAAACTTCAACAACGAGGTTTGCGATTCCCCTTGAAGGACGAAGTCTTCCAAAAACTTCAACAACGAGGTTTGCGATTCCCCTTGAAGGACGAAGTCTTCCAAAAACTTCAACAACGAGGTTTGCGATTCCCCTTGAAGGACGAAGTCTTCCAAAAACTTCAACAACGAGGTTTGCGATTCCCCTTGAAGGACGAAGTCTTCCAAAAACTTCAACAACGAGGTTTGCGATTCCCCTTGAAGGACGAAGTCTTCCAAAAACTTCAACAACGAGGTTTGCGATTCCCCTTGAAGGACGAAGTCTTCCAAAAACTTCAACAACGAGGTTTGCGATTCCCCTTGAAGGACGAAGTCTTCCAAAAACTTCAACAACGAGGTTTGCGATTCCCCTTGAAGGACGAAGTCTTCCAAAAACTTCAACAACGAGGTTTGCGATTCCCCTTGAAGGACGAAGTCTTCCAAAAACTTCAACAACGAGGTTTGCGATTCCCCTTGAAGGACGAAGTCTTCCAAAAACTTCAACAACGAGGTTTGCGATTCCCCTTGAAGGACGAAGTCTTCCAAAAACTTCAACAACGAGGTTTGCGATTCCCCTTGAAGGACGAAGTCTTCCAAAAACTTCAACAACGAGGTTTGCGATTCCCCTTGAAGGACGAAGTCTTCCAAAAACTTCAACAACGAGGTTTGCGATTCCCCTTGAAGGACGAAGTCTTCCAAAAACTTCAACAACGAGGTTTGCGATTCCCCTTGAAGGACGAAGTCTTCCAAAAACTTCAACAACGAGGTTTGCGATTCCCCTTGAAGGACGAAGTCTTCCAAAAACTTCAACAACGAGGTTTGCGATTCCCCTTGAAGGACGAAGTCTTCCAAAAACTTCAACAACGAGGTTTGCGATTCCCCTTGAAGGACGAAGTCTTCCAAAAACTTCAACAACGAGGTTTGCGATTCCCCTTGAAGGACGAAGTCTTCCAAAAACTTCAACAACGAGGTTTGCGATTCCCCTTGAAGGACGAAGTCTTCCAAAAACTTCAACAACGAGGTTTGCGATTCCCCTTGAAGGACGAAGTCTTCCAAAAACTTCAACAACGAGGTTTGCGATTCCCCTTGAAGGACGAAGTCTTCCAAAAACTTCAACAACGAGGTTTGCGATTCCCCTTGAAGGACGAAGTCTTCCAAAAACTTCAACAACGAGGTTTGCGATTCCCCTTGAAGGACGAAGTCTTCCAAAAACTTCAACAACGAGGTTTGCGATTCCCCTTGAAGGACGAAGTCTTCCAAAAACTTCAACAACGAGGTTTGCGATTCCCCTTGAAGGACGAAGTCTTCCAAAAACTTCAACAACGAGGTTTGCGATTCCCCTTGAAGGACGAAGTCTTCCAAAAACTTCAACAACGAGGTTTGCGATTCCCCTTGAAGGACGAAGTCTTCCAAAAACTTCAACAACGAGGTTTGCGATTCCCCTTGAAGGACGAAGTCTTCCAAAAACTTCAACAACGAGGTTTGCGATTCCCCTTGAAGGACGAAGTCTTCCAAAAACTTCAACAACGAGGTTTGCGATTCCCCTTGAAGGACGAAGTCTTCCAAAAACTTCAACAACGAGGTTTGCGATTCCCCTTGAAGGACGAAGTCTTCCAAAAACTTCAACAACGAGGTTTGCGATTCCCCTTGAAGGACGAAGTCTTCCAAAAACTTCAACAACGAGGTTTGCGATTCCCCTTGAAGGACGAAGTCTTCCAAAAACTTCAACAACGAGGTTTGCGATTCCCCTTGAAGGACGAAGTCTTCCAAAAACTTCAACAACGAGGTTTGCGATTCCCCTTGAAGGACGAAGTCTTCCAAAAACTTCAACAACGAGGTTTGCGATTCCCCTTGAAGGACGAAGTCTTCCAAAAACTTCAACAACGAGGTTTGCGATTCCCCTTGAAGGACGAAGTCTTCCAAAAACTTCAACAACGAGGTTTGCGATTCCCCTTGAAGGACGAAGTCTTCCAAAAACTTCAACAACGAGGTTTGCGATTCCCCTTGAAGGACGAAGTCTTCCAAAAACTTCAACAACGAGGTTTGCGATTCCCCTTGAAGGACGAAGTCTTCCAAAAACTTCAACAACGAGGTTTGCGATTCCCCTTGAAGGACGAAGTCTTCCAAACAGAACGAAGACGGTTTCGTTCGGCGTTGTCACCCGGATAAACTCCACATGGAAGTGATCGCATGCCGTTCGCCTAATGGCACTTTCGTGCCGCTTGGATCGACGAGGGAGGAAAAGGCGAGCGAATGATTTTGTGTTTTTAGTGTTTGTAATACTGTTGTACTGTACGTTTTGCATGCTACATCGATGGGCGTGGAATCAACTGCACACTTCACTTTCTTTTTGTTTAGTACTTCGACGCTGCGCAAACTCACTTCTCGTCCAAAACCGAGTGCAAGGCGGTCGGTGATTCGATTGAACTCCAGAGCACCGTCACGATCACCCCGGCGTTGTGCGGAAACGGGAAGAAGCTTGGCGAGACTTGGGCGAGTTTTGCAAAAACACTCTTCTACAAAGACTTCCTCTGACCTAGTAGTGATTCCGCAGTACACAAATGCCTTGATGCCTCTTACCTCTTACAACTTCTGTTCCGACAATCTCCCATAATTCAGGAATTTATGATTTCAGGAAGATGAAAAATTTGAGTACGTCTGTAAAAGAGTGAAGGAAGACGACTCGGAATTGCAAGTCGTTGTTACGGCATGCATCCACACCTTTGTTGAAGGCTCGAAGAAGAGTGTCAAAATCGGAGAGCTAACTCTGAAAAATCCACAACTCGGATCAGAGACGCCAGTATGCCAACTTGTTGTGCTCGTTCTATGATCGTATTTCAGCTGGGATATAATCGTTTGATATGCAAAGCGACCGGAAATGGTAAAGCCGAGCTGGTTGATTATGAGCCCGAGTACAAATGCACGAACGGAAGAAAGCTGGGCGAGCAATGGGTGGGTTTAGTATTTTTAATATAACGGCAAAGTCAACTGGGCACCTCAAACTTGGGTGATTAGAGATCAATTATTACGCGGTAGGAAAACAAACCATGCACAGTGCAGTTATTTGAGTGTGATGAAATATTTGCCATCGTTTAATTGTCGTTGAATTTTTTAAACGATGCAAAAAATGGTATATCGTATATCTAGATCTTATATCAATCTAGATATAAGAGATTGAGAAGTATATCTCGTTGCAAAACGAGATATACTTCTCAGGAGGAAGACAACTTCGTCAAGTCTTGTGAGAACGACGGACTCACTTTGGACGGAATCGAGCCAGTCATTTCGTTCAAGGCTTGCATTTTCAATGATGAGAAAATTCCGATCGGAGAGGAGGCGCGAATCGTGAGTGCCATTGTAATTCCCCTATCTTAGAGTTCGAAATACGGATAGTTGTCTCTTCATTTCACACACTCTATTACCGGTTAGAGAGGCGAGAGAGTGTGTGAAATGAAGAGACGTAGCTTTTTCGAATTCATGTTACTACTTCCAGGACGATAACAAGCGATGCGCGTGCAAGATTGCCGACAACTTACCACGGGGATCCAAGCGAAACGTTCCCGCCGTTGCAGCGAGGCTCGAGTGCGTTGGCGGTGGCTCATTTATCGAGCCATCGACGAGCGCTCCGGAGACCACAACGGCCCGTCCTCGTGACTACTGCTACGAGGAGGCGAATATGAACAAAGAATGGGTAAGCAATTCTTTGCAACTCTCTAAAAAAATAAAACTGGTGATAGCCCTCCGCCTACTGCGGTTGTTCTGTCATGGTTTAGCGATATTTATCAACCTTCTTGACAAGGGGCGCCACTGCCGTGTCAGAGTTATTTTTGCCTAAGTGGACAAACATACACGCATACATAATATAGAATACATAATATAAAATATATTTGCAGATCGAGGGCAACTTCGTGAAGGCTTGCAAGGAAACTACTCCAGAAAGAAGGCGCTCCATCAGAGGAATTTTCCGAATGAGGAGTCTAATCACCCTCCGCTGCATTACACCCGAAGGCGAGCAGATCATTGTGGATGAGGAGAAGCGTTTGGTATGGTGTTCCTGACTTTCGATCTCTGGTTCAAACTCCATTGTGCGTAGTTAAGCGCGAACCACAATTGACGAGACATCTGGTCCATTCAATTGCAGTTGGATATTATTCATCGCTGTACATTAGTGTTGTTATGCCGAGTTACTCGACACTCGCGAGCAAGAATGAAAAATCAATTCGCGAACAAAGGCGCTCGCGAGCAATTCTGTAAATTTGACTCGAGAGCGATTTTGCTCGCGAGCAATTTCCCACATTTTACTCGCGAATGAGCGGTGCTCTCGAGCAATACTCGCGAGTTGTTTTTCACTCAAATTTCGACTCGCTCGCTCTCCCCTCCCTTTCATTCTCGCTCTTTCGCCACTCAGAGAGCGGGTTCGAAGGGTCGAACAAAGGCACTCGCGAGTGGATTTTGAGAACAAAAGCACTCGCGAATAATTGCTCGCGAGTGAGAGTTATTCGCGAGTCATTTTTCATCTTTTGCTCGCGAGTAACCGGTAAAAACGAGTGCGAGTGAAAATGACTCGTCGAGTGCGAGCGCTCGACGAGTAATACTCGAGCGAACAACACTACTACCAACATCTCCTTTCTACCTACCGTAATCGCCCCACCAATCAATAATCCCTTACCGTACTCCCCCGTTCAGCAAATTTGAATTTCACAGAAGTTCTTAGAATTTTCTCCTCTTTCGATCCCGCTAAGTCTCGTTTCGAAACTCCATGTCCTCATCGCGACTTTCCCTTGTAAGATATGTTACTTCTTAAGTAACACATATGTGTAGTGTTTGTAGATATTTAGGCATCTGATAACGATGACATTTTTTTAGTTGTGATGTGACATATCACGCGTGTCACGTAAGAATCGAATAAACTTGTGCACATTGAAAAAGTCGAAATTGAGTTTAGGCCGAATTTGGGTAGTCCTAAGGGTCCCTCACAAGATAGCGTCGAGCTTTGTTCGATATTTTCATTTTCAACGATGCCAGACGGCGTCAAACTTTTTCAGAGCCTAAAATCGCAAACTTTGGAGGACTGTAACTCAGCCCAGAGTGATTTTAGTGCTTCGTGATGCAAGAGATGAAATGTTCCAAATCTTCAGGAGAATACGCCTGCACATTGGGCCCATCGATATTTTCATTATTATTTTTGTAAACCGATTAAAACGTCTCATTTTCACTGCAATTTCGGGCCCAGGAATTTTATGAGCTCAATCGATAGAGCTCGTCGAGACGGTTCGAATGGTATACTATTCATATACTTTATTTTATGGCGCACCTGCTGAAAACCCCTTCAGAAGCTGTTATTCGGACCCAAAAATCGAGTGACCTGTAAGACGGAGAGAAGTGCTCACTTTGATCTACCGCTGTCTCTCTCTTCCCTATCGATTCCTTCGATGGGAAGGGGTTCCCTTTGATTGTTTTACGTGTCCAAATCATCTTTGAGACCAAATTAGCTATTATTATCATCTTGATTAGCATTCTCTGTTTAACAACCACAATACAAAACAGACAGCAATGGAATTCTATTGATCGAAAATCTCATCCATCTCTTCATCGATATCTAACTCTCCTAATAAAGCCAGCATCCATTTTCAAGTACTCCACATCTTCGTCTTCTTCATCACTTCCATTCGTGAAGACGTCATCTCTTCTGCTAAGATCCCGAAGTCAATGACTTCGAAGGTGACCAAGAAGAGCGAAGACCAAGAAGATCAGAAGAGGAATCAGAGCTGGACGATGACGTCTTCACGAATGGAAGTGATGAAGAAGACGAAGATGTGGAGCACTTGAAAATGGATGCTGGATTTATTTGGAGAGTTAGATATCGATGAAGAGATGGATGAGATTTTCGATCAATAGAATTCCATTTCTGTCTGTTTTGTATTGTGGTTGTTAAACACAGAATGCTAATCAAGATGATAATAATAGCTAATTTGGTCTCAAAGATGATTTGGACACGTAAAACAATCAAAGGGAACCCCTTCCCATCGAAGGAATCGATAGGGAAGAGAGAGACAGCGGTAGATCAAAGTGAGCACTTCTCTCCGTCTTACAGGTCACTCGATTTTTGGGTCCGAATAACAGCTTCTGAAGGGGTTTTCAGCAGGTGCGCCATAAAATAAAGTATATGAATAGTATACCATTCGAACCGTCTCGACGAGCTCTATCGATTGAGCTCATAAAATTCCTGGGCCCGAAATTGCAGTGAAAATGAGACGTTTTAATCGGTTTACAAAAATAATAATGAAAATATCGATGGGCCCAATGTGCAGGCGTATTCTCCTGAAGATTTGGAACATTTCATCTCTTGCATCACGAAGCACTAAAATCACTCTGGGCTGAGTTACAGTCCTCCAAAGTTTGCGATTTTAGGCTCTGAAAAAGTTAGACGCCGTCTGGCATCGTTGAAAATGAAAATATCGAACAAAGCTCGACGCTATCTTGTGAGGGACCCTTAGGACTACCCAAATTCGGCCTAAACTCAATTTCGACTTTTTCAATGTGCACAAGTTTATTCGATTCTTACGTGACACGCGTGATATATATTCATATTTTATCGCCCCTAGTGGAATTCTTCTTCAGATCGTCGGTCACAAGGACGGTGAAGATCTCTACGCAACTTGTAACTGCATTCGGACGGATGGCATTGACAACGTGCACTGGCCGGTATCCGCTGCGAAGTTCAAGTGCGGGGAGCATCCAACGACCCGTCCTGATAACTACTGTCGCGACGAGGCGCATCTGAACAAGGAATGGGTGCGTGTTTCATGTCAATATTGAATACAACTCCTAGCCAATACAAAGATACCTATTCCAGGTGGATGAACTAACAATAATTGTAGATAATGTCTGATTAATATAATTTGCAGATTGAAGGCGACTTCGTGAAGGCATGCAAGGAATGGGCTGCAGCAAGGGAGTTTTCCGTCAGAGGGTACAGAATGAGCGGACCAATGTCCATTCGATGCATTACTCCTGATGGAGATCAGATCGTTGTCGAAGAGGAGAAGCGTTTGGTACATTGCTTTTTACACTCAACAGTTTAATGGAATGTCCTGGAATTGTCCTGGATTGACTTTACAGGCATTTTCTTCTAAAAAAGATTTTTACTCAATTTTCTCTATCCAAATTCAAATGGCAACGCAATAGGCAAACAATCATGTCGCACTCAAATATAATTCCGCAGGTTAACGGAAGCGTGTACGATTGTGTTAGAGTGAATACGACCGAGGCAGAGCTCGTTCTGCTCTCCCAGGAGGAGGCGGCGCTCCCTAGAAAGTGTGCGAATGGCAAGCGAGTCAATGAAATATGGGTGAGCTTCAACCTCAGTCTCAAAAATACGATATTTTATGTAGGAGCAAGACGATCTCGACCTCAAATGCGCACTTGGAGATAACGGACAACCATCTGTCATGGTTGATGCTTGCTACGCAAGACTCGGATACCCGGGTGCATGGGAAAGAATTCCGCTCGGGGAAACCATTGGAGAGGTGAGCGCGTCAAATTATGTGTTTCCATTTTTGGGTGCCACTATTTTTATTCGAGGGCCATTACATTATGATGGCCCGAGGGGGCCACTATATTTATTTTGGGACCACTATTTTTAAGTGGGGCCACTATATCTTCATGGGTGCACTATTATTAACTTCAACCGAACTCAGACATTTTTTTAGATTGATTTTGGCCAGACACGTTGTGTTCAAACCGAAAATGGACTGGCGAAGGTGGAATACCTCTCACCAATATGTCTGAACGGAAAGAAGCTGGACGAGGAATGGGTGAGCTCAAGATGCACGTATGAACCTGTTGATCATGGGTTTATCCTCGAAAAGTGCCAATAACATCAATCATTTCACGCTCTGGCCAAACCAAGAAGAATCAAGCTTTAGTTGCCTTACCAAGTATATCGGAAAGCACATTGCTGACAATTTCAAATACTCCTAATTCATCATTAAGATTATAATTCATAATAATAATAATAAAAGAATTATTCAGCGCGAGGGCAACCTGCTCAAGGCATGCGAGATCGACCGATTTCTCGAAGACGCATCAAAAGCAATCGTTGTGATCCGGGCCTGTGTGTTCCAAGATGAGAAGATTCCTGTCGGAGAGGAGCGACAGATGGTGAGCTTTGAAATAGAGTCCTATAAATATCTAAAAATGGTGAACAGTCGAAGTGAGTCAAGTGTAAAGATTCTATCAAGTTTCAACTAAAGGTGATTTCTTAATGTCGATTAAAGGTCGGTTTGATTCAGAAGAAGCTATTTCCAGCTTATCGGTGATGAGGCCATCAACTCAACTTGCCGGTGTGTGCGCACGGACAGGGACGACAACTACTACCCGCCGGCGAAAGATGCCGAGTTCAAGTGCTCGGCAACCGGAGAGCCTGTTACTGCCTCATCCGAGCCCGTCACCGAACAGCCGAAGAAGAAACAACACTGCGATCTTGTTGATGCTACAGCTGAGAAGGAATGGGTGAGCTCGAACTTCTCCCATCTTAATCTTAATATCTGGGGCTCAGCTTCCAAATACTACATTACAAGTGAAGGACGAGGCCTTGTCACTATTTGAAATAAAAAAAAAAGAGAATGTAATTCAGGTCGTTGGGAACTTTGTGATGGGCTGCGGAGCCGTGGATCTTGGTCCTAACCTCGATATGTTCGGAGAGCTCGTCGTCAGATGCATCACTCCTGAGGGCTATCAAATCGTGGTCGGTGAAACCCTGCCGGACGTGAGTTTCTCATACATTATTTATCAGGTGTCGCCAAATCGCGCTGATCACTACGCAATACTGGTAATCGTCTCTTGATTCCATTCACTCTCTCACCTCTCTGGCCGGTGAGAGAGTGCGAAGAATGTAGAGACGATTACCCGTATTGCGCACTCTACTGATCACGTCTAGGCATTGCACTGTTCTTCAGTTAGGCTCAAACAGCGATCTTCTTTTCTCGACATCAAAATAAATGATTTCAGGACAAAGGCGGCATTCGCAAGTGCAACAAGAAGGGAAGTGACGGCGCTGAACTACTCTATTATCCTCCTGATGACTCGGATGCGCCAAAGTTGTGCGAAAACGGAAAGAAGATGGATGATGAATGGGTGAGTGGAATATTGACACTTATCTTTACACACGTTAAAACATTAGCTGAATTGAGTCATTCAGGAAAGCTCAGAATTTATATATGCCTGTGTGCAATTCGGAACCGAGAATGACCCATTAACCATCATCACTGTCGGCTGCATCACTCCCGAGGGAGATCGGATTAGGCTCGGAGAGACGAAACGATACGTCAGTTTTTCTCCTAAATTGGAATCAATTCAGAAAACATATATGTATGATATGAGCGTAAGACACTGTCTCATATTTAAACGCATTCACTATAGGTTATGCTCGAATACAAAGTCGAGGATGAAATATCCGGAAATTATCACCTTTATAGCTATATTTCCAAAGATATCGCGCCTTTTTCAGACGGATATCGAGTTAATTTGTTCCGTGACCAATGATTTCGGGGCTGAGTTGAAGCCGTTTGAATTAGTCCGCAAGTGCGAGAACGGAAGGCAAATTGGCGATGAATGGGTAAGT
The DNA here is from genome assembly GCA_900490705.1 of Pristionchus arcanus. Taxonomy (NCBI): domain Eukaryota; kingdom Metazoa; phylum Nematoda; class Chromadorea; order Rhabditida; family Neodiplogasteridae; genus Pristionchus; species Pristionchus arcanus. Next base: position 33,359 of record LS487289.1, on the reverse strand, counting down.
ACTGATAATCCCTCATCGAGAGTAAATATCCAGTTTTCTAAAAAAAAGCGATGATTCAGTTGGACAAAGACGGCATCGTTAAAATCTGCAACAATGACGGGAAAGTTGACTTCGTTGGTTGTTATATCGCCGAACAAGCAAACAAGATCATCGGAGTTGGCAAGACCCTCCTAGCGGTCAGTTTTTTTTTTAAAAACCATAAAAAATAGTGTAAAATAGTGAATTTCCAACTCATTTTCGAATTTTTTTGATAATTTTAAAAATAATAATACTGACTGGGGTCGCTGCCCATTGCTTCGTTGGCAATCACACGATCAAAATTGGAGAAGTGGTTCAGACTAGTGTATGTTTTTTCTTCTCTAAACCATAAAAAATAGTGTAAAATAGTGAATTTCCAACTCATTTTCGAATTTTTTTGATAATTTTAAAAATAATAATACTGACTGGGGTCGCTGCCCATTGCTTCGTTGGCAATCACACGATCAAAATTGGAGAAGTGGTTCAGACTAGTGTATGTTTTTTCTTCTCTAAACCATAAAAAATAGTGTAAAATAGTGAATTTCCAACTCATTTTCGAATTTTTTTGATAATTTTAAAAATAATAATACTGACTGGGGTCGCTGCCCATTGCTTCGTTGGCAATCACACGATCAAAATTGGAGAAGTGGTTCAGACTAGTGTATGTTTTTTCTTCTCTAAACCATAAAAAATAGTGTAAAATAGTGAATTTCCAACTCATTTTCGAATTTTTTTGATAATTTTAAAAATAATAATACTGACTGGGGTCGCTGCCCATTGCTTCGTTGGCAATCACACGATCAAAATTGGAGAAGTGGTTCAGACTAGTGTATGTTTTTTCTTCTCTAAACCATAAAAAATAGTGTAAAATAGTGAATTTCCAACTCATTTTCGAATTTTTTTGATAATTTTAAAAATAATAATACTGACTGGGGTCGCTGCCCATTGCTTCGTTGGCAATCACACGATCAAAATTGGAGAAGTGGTTCAGACTAGTGTATGTTTTTTCTTCTCTAAACCATAAAAAATAGTGTAAAATAGTGAATTTCCAACTCATTTTCGAATTTTTTTGATAATTTTAAAAATAATAATACTGACTGGGGTCGCTGCCCATTGCTTCGTTGGCAATCACACGATCAAAATTGGAGAAGTGGTTCAGACTAGTGTATGTTTTTTCTTCTCTAAACCATAAAAAATAGTGTAAAATAGTGAATTTCCAACTCATTTTCGAATTTTTTTGATAATTTTAAAAATAATAATACTGACTGGGGTCGCTGCCCATTGCTTCGTTGGCAATCACACGATCAAAATTGGAGAAGTGGTTCAGACTAGTGTATGTTTTTTCTTCTCTAAACCATAAAAAATAGTGTAAAATAGTGAATTTCCAACTCATTTTCGAATTTTTTTGATAATTTTAAAAATAATAATACTGACTGGGGTCGCTGCCCATTGCTTCGTTGGCAATCACACGATCAAAATTGGAGAAGTGGTTCAGACTAGTGTATGTTTTTTCTTCTCTAAACCATAAAAAATAGTGTAAAATAGTGAATTTCCAACTCATTTTCGAATTTTTTTGATAATTTTAAAAATAATAATACTGACTGGGGTCGCTGCCCATTGCTTCGTTGGCAATCACACGATCAAAATTGGAGAAGTGGTTCAGACTAGTGTATGTTTTTTCTTCTCTAAACCATAAAAAATAGTGTAAAATAGTGAATTTCCAACTCATTTTCGAATTTTTTTGATAATTTTAAAAATAATAATACTGACTGGGGTCGCTGCCCATTGCTTCGTTGGCAATCACACGATCAAAATTGGAGAAGTGGTTCAGACTAGTGTATGTTTTTTCTTCTCTAAACCATAAAAAATAGTGTAAAATAGTGAATTTCCAACTCATTTTCGAATTTTTTTGATAATTTTAAAAATAATAATACTGACTGGGGTCGCTGCCCATTGCTTCGTTGGCAATCACACGATCAAGATTGGAGAAGTGGTCCAGACTAGTGTAAGTCTGGTTCCTGCCCTGAGACTGCCATATTAAGCGGGCGAGCAGCTAGTATTCAAAAATAATAATGTTTAGGAACTCGCCTCGGTTGAATGTCAACGAGTGGGAGAGCACGACGCAAAGGCCGTGTTGAACCTCATTCGCGACAAGTTTACTCACTGTGACGGAGGTCACAAACTCAACGAGGAATGGGTGAGCATTCTTCTCAAGTTGGGTCAATTCGACCTAGAACTAAACTCATTTTGCATAATCTCACGTTTACTAGAGAGTGCGTTTAATGAGAGAGGTCATAAAATAAATAACAAGCTATCTTAGTCTTGCCTTTCAGACCGACCGCGATATCCTGAAGGCGTGTCGAGTCAGAGCAGGCCTTCCCAAGACCGTTGCTCTCGGATGCATGACTGAAGACGGCCAATTTATGGCAGTACGCACGTCTGAAGTTAGTGAAACAGGACCTTATATTTTTAAGGATCATATTTACCGCAGGGTGTTTTTTTCCAGGGAGCTGAGAATATGTCACCCATAGTTCTCTTACAGGTAAAGAAAGTGAATCTATCAATGCCTGGATACGACACGATCAAGGCGGTGCATTGCGAGGCCGTCGGAGACAGCGACGCGAATCTCAGTGTGAAGATCTTCCGTGAGAAGGCAGATGATGATCCGAAGAGTCCGTGTGGAGCAAAGGAGCCAGGAGACGTTTGGGTGAGAACTTATTAACTCGATGGAACAGTTCGAAGTCATTTTTGTCCCAATCCCGACTTACAGCATTGGGACAGTTGGTAGTCGGGATTGGGACAAATTTCATAAATGTTTTTCGATTGGTGAGTTGTTTTTCTTGCACACTTATTCAAGGAACCAAAGTCACGGAATATAAAAAAAAAATATTTCAGGCAAAGGAGCGTTTCTTGAAGAAGTGTAAGGTCACCGACGAAAATCTTCGCAGCGGGGTTACCATTGGATGTGTAACCCTCAAGGAGACGCAGATTCTGGAAGGAGAGACGTTGCAGGAGGTAGAGCAGTTGCCTTGTTTATTTATATTTACCATTTAAAGGTAAAAAGGTAAAGGTGTATCCACCTCAAGCGATTTTACAGTCGTAAGACAACACTAGGTGGGATCCACTGGTAAGGCCAGCTGTTCAGAAGCGTAAAAAGTCAGAACCAGAAGCGTAAAAAGAGAATATTATATTTATTAACATTTTATCATATCATTTGTGTGGAGTTGCAGAATAGAAGATATGTATTAGAGAAGACACGAAGCATCCAACCGCATTTCTTTAGGAAGTCTTTCCTATCTAGTCTCTTCCCAGCAGTCTCTCTAATCGTCTCAAATAGTCTCATAAACCATGTTTCTTTTTAATTGCAGGATGACTACCACATCACCTGCAAAAAGGACGAAGATGGAAAGATGCAGATTCATTACTCATTCACACTGACCGAGGATACTGCGCCGTACCACAATCATCCTCACTAAATCGACTAAAATGAAATTCTAATAATCGACCACGTTTATCGCTTATTCTTTGTCCGTTATGTAAAGAAGGTCAGATAAAGTCATGAAATTATTTTTAAAGACTATATCAAAGCAACTCAATGACAGAAAAAAGGACGTATTTCCACCCACCGAAAAAAAAGAATAGCAACTCGATGGGAGAACAAAATATTTCGCTTCAGTAAAAAAGAATAGCATCTTCTCAATGCCTGAAAAAAAGTATTTCCACAAAAGAAAAAAGAATCGCAACTCGATGGCAGAAAAAAAAATATTTACATCACAGAAAAAAAATATTCATAGTGTTAAAAAACAACACCATGTCGGCATAAAAAAACCCGTGTTTCCACCCCAAAAGAAAAACAGTATCTCGATGGCAGGAAAAAAACAGTATTTCCATCCCGGACAAAAAAATAGAAACTCAATGACAAAAAAATAATTTCCAAAAAAAAGAGAAAAAAATCAACGCAGTGAAAACAATGAACATCTCCCCTTCAAGGCCCCCTATCAATTTAATTTTAGTAATTTTAGTAATCACATTTATCGATTATCGTAAGAATGGGCCGCCTTTGTATGCAGCGCGTTCAATGCGTATCGATTTGTTCTTTCACAAGCAGCTATCCGTTTCTTCTCCAGAACCGCTCTGAGGTTTCATAACCAAGTGCTCTAAAACCACGCTTCCCGAATGAATGCCTCTCCTCATATAACATGATCCCTCAGCTACCAAGACAATGAGAGAATACGCAAAACGAAGAGGATCTCTCCCGAAAATCTTGAATGACACTTCGCCGCATGTCCCAATATAAGCCGCCCGCATTCCTCAATTCTCATTCATACCTCGAGTATGAAGCCTCTTCTCTTCTTCTTTGCTTTCTCAATTCTTCTGGGCCAAGTTTGCCCACACAGCTTCCCCAGTTGTCCTGGCACTAGAAAACGGCGATTCAACTCACGAGCCAACTGATGTTGCCAACTAGTGTGTGATATCTCTCTATCAATAGACTCTCCATCTCTCCATCTCACGAGAGAGATAGAGTTCACCAGATAGGCTCGCAAAAGGTATGGCTTATATGAATGAAGATGAAAATTGGATAAGAGAACTAGATGAAATGAATGTGCTAAAAGTTAATATTAGTTCTGGAAACTCGCGAGAGCTGTACTCTATTTGACTCGCTGATATGCGCTTTTGATAGCTCTCCGCTGTCCTCTCGTTAGTGGATTCTCGTTAAGATCTCTCTCTCTCGGATCTCTCTGCTATTTCCTATTCTTTTATTCTCTGTGCTCTCTCTATTTCACTCTCTCTTTCTTCTCTGCTCGCTCTCATTCTCAACTCATTCATGATGTGCGTCAAGTGAACGAGCGGTCGTTAATACGAAGAAGCAGGAAGGGAAGAGGATGTGATTGAGTCAGACATGAAAAGGATCGACGACAAATCCGGATCAAGTTTGAACAGTAGATGGTCACTTAATATTTTAGAAAAAGTAGATGCTGCTGAAAAGAACTTAAAAATGAGATTAATAGATCCCTTAATTATTATCTGAACTCTTATATCCCGATAATAAAAAAAACGTCGCTAAATAAGGCGTAAAGGTAACAGAAAAAAAATCCATGGTTCCTGTGCCCCTGTGATATAGTGTTGAATGAGTGAAACGACTGACCGTTAAAGTCGTAGTGATGATTGTGGCGGACAGGAGGGGGTCCTCCACGGTATCGAGTAGAGGCCTAAACGGATCAAATCAACCTCTCGATGTTTAATTATATATTTGACCACATATAATGAATGAATGAATGAATATCAGCGGTACGAACAATTGTAATAATAAGTAATTTATGTTACCTGAAGCTGGTGTGACTTTCCGGGTAAGAACGGCGGTCGCCCATCAGAGATCATCGAATCACTCTCCGTCGACACTAGAATACATCATTTAATGTGAATCCCACTCTTTACTACAGCACTTAAAGACACTCTTCCACTTAGAATTTTTGAATTAAATGAAGAGGAGTGATTTTTTGGCCACTTCAACTGTTCGAGAGGAATACCTTCTTAAAATTAAAAAAAATAAATATTTGGGCAATCGAGTGCATTTGGCGTGTGAATTAAGATAGAGAAACGAACTCGTGCTATCAAAGTAGTTTCCTCCTCCTCTCGCATACATATTCGGATAGGCAGGAGCTGGGCCTGGTACCTGCTGATTGTATGAGTTAAACAGGTCGATATATTGGTCGATGGCAAGGGAAATGTAAAACATATGTGATTACATTATTTATTATTGAATGCATTTAAAATGTATGTGTACATATATATAAGTTTGGGAAGCTGTTAGAGATGGGATGTAAATTTATTCTTGGATATAACATATCGTGTCTTTTACATGTGAAACCTAATGACGTTTAACCAACCATATGATGCCTCGGACCAACTCCTCCTCTGGCTCCATGCTGGCTACTGCCTTCGGAGTGCGTACTTCCCTCTATTGTAATCTGTAAATTATTATGTCTTCAATATTTGCATGCTAGGTAAATATATTAACCAAAGTATAAGTATATAACCACTTTAAATGAAGAATATATTATTAGACATATTAATATATTATTACATCGCTCCCATTACCGAACAAACGGCCATTTCTACCTTTTTTTGCCTTTTCCCTTTGAGCGAATTCGCGCTTAATATTTTTATTTTTTGTTTCATATTTTTCCACCCCGATTAGTGGACGAATATTAGTGAAAAATGAAAGCCGTTGTCTGTATTTTCAATCAAAATAAGGCTCTACCGTAATAAAAATGTCATCATTAATTTTCTATACTTTTTCTGTACTATGTGATTTTTCATCTATTTAAAAAAATATTTCACCAGCCAATTTTTTTATTTGTCCACTTATCGGGGTGGATAAAAAATATGAAACAAAAAACAAGAATATTCAGCGCGAATTCGCCCAAAGGAAAAAAGGCAAGAAAGGTAGAAAAGGCCGTTTGTTCGGTAATGTCGTATGCCCTAATTCCACTATTATACAGCTCACGAAATCAAAAAAACCTATTCAGGAAGACGACAACTTCTTGAAAGCGTGCGAGAAGGAGAAAGATATTGCTGACGCTGAACTGGCAATCATCGTAGTGAGAGCATGTCTGGTCGAGGGGGTCAAGATTTCGGTCGGAAAGTTTGAAGTGGTGAGTTGGGTGGAGGACAGGTTAGCAGGAGATATTTGAGCATCGGGAAAGACTTGAGCAATAAATGGACTTCTTGAGAATTTCTGGCTCAGACATTTAATATATTTTTCCCAGAATGGCGTGTTATTTGAGGTAGCAGTTATTTCTTTGCATTTTTTTTTGTTTTTTTTAATTGCCTATTTAAAAAAATTGCCCGTATTCTTTTCAAAATGTTTAGTTCACGATCCTTTGCAGGTGCGCAAAAGGGAAGGCGATGCCAAGTGTCAGTGCACTCGATCCGATAATCGAGAGAACAGATTTGGAAATCAGGTGAGTTTCGACAAGTTATACATTTTTCATCGATCAATATGCAGAACTAGAACAAGCGGATAAGGCTTGTATAATTTTTGTTTCACATTTTGCTCATCCGTTTCAATTTTAGATAGTTTAGAGAAATAAATCAAATTATGCCCAACTTGATTCATAAAAAATAAGGTGTATCTAAATATTAAGGCGAAAATATTGCAATGCATTTCCCAGGCCGTTGCTGCGACGCTAACCTGCCAACCATTGGATGCAACCGCAGGCAACAGGACTCCTAGACCAATTGGGAAACCGGAGCATTGCATGGGAGAGAACATGGACAAGGAATGGGTAAGCAAATCGTGAAATAGCGAAAAAAAACCGCAGTGTAACAATCTCCGAATTAGGACGCTTGGGAAGGGTTTGGCAAGGAACCAGCAGATCTACAGTGAAAAACTAAGAGACCATCCATGAGAAAACGGACCCTTTGTGTCACGGAGGATTTTTTTTACAACCCATCCTAATATTTCTTGAGTGATGTAAGAAGTGACCTGGATTACAGATCGAAGGAGCATTCGTCAGAGCGTGCAAGGTTATTGTGGTGGAAGTAACCGACCGGAATGTTGGCTGGTATGAACACCGGAAAGCCGTCGATGTTGCATTCCGATGCATTACTCCCGAGGGAGATCGGATTACTGTCGAAGACGAAAAGCAATTGGTGAGGATTTTAGAGACAAACTATACTTTTTTAGCACCATATCCTAGGATCAAATCTAGTTTGAGCTTGAGTGAATTTTTTTTCCATTTTGAGCAATTTGTTGAAGGTCGACGGCTCAGTGTACGACTGCTTCCGAGTGAACCAAACGGAGGCAAAGCTCGTCCTTCTCTCTCCGGAAGAAGCGAAGCTCCCGAGAAAGTGCTCGAACGGACGTAGAGTGAACGAGACATGGGTGCGTTTAAATCATACTTGGTCGGGGGAGTGATTTTTTTTCTGAGTGATTATTTGATATATCAGATAGAATGAAAAAGTTCTCATCTCAAGAGGAGATAGTTTTGTTATGTTTTTTTCGCAATGAATCTCACCAATTCCGGTTGAGGTGGACAAGATGCTCGAATTGTCTTGTCAAGTCGACAACACCGGGGAGCCTGCGTTCCGTGCGGTCGCATGTTACGAACAACCTGCATGGGGTTTCCAGAAACACATTCGAATTCCCCTAGGAGAAACGCGTTCAGTGAGCAGATTTTATCTTTTTTATTGTTAAACGTAAGTAGACCAGCAGCCATAAAAAAATTCAGACTGGAGGTAACGGGCTTAGAAAATGCGTTCCAACTGAGGACGGACTTGCGAAGACCGAGGAAGTCGCTCCGATTTGTGACAATGGAAAGAAACTGGGAGAGGAGTGGGTGAGTGTTAAATCAGAATGTCAAAGCTATTGTATTAGTCGATTCTCGAATCACTTTTTTGCATATTTTGCGGCAGAGAATAAAGTAAATGAAAAGTACACTTGATAAAGGTAGTAGGTATTTTCCTCGATAGGACGGCTCACCCAATTCTCTGTTCATCCTTTCTCGAGAATTGTATTACACGATCAAGCGAATGATTGCATATTACTCAACCTGAAAACCGTCTCAACATCATTGAATTCTAGAACACGAGAAATGATACCGCCGTCTCTTCATTTCACACACTCTCTCTCTCTCTCCTCTCTGACCGGAGAGGGAGAGTGTGAGGGATAAAGAGACGGCGGTTTCATTTCTCGAGCTCTATTGAATTCGCCAAACTCATCAATTCAGGGGAGTCACCCCCATATTCATGTTATTCTACCTTAAAATCATGCATCATTACTACTTTTAAGGAAGAGGGAAATCGTCTTCTCAAGTGCGAGGCGGACTACGGCATTGCCGATTGCGACGACTGCACTGTTGTCGTGGAGAAGGCATGCGTGATCAACGGAACCACGATTCCGCTCGGCGAAAAGGGCTCCGTTGTGAGTTTTCAGGCCTCTATCATTTTCATTACTTACCTCACTCCACGCACATTGCTTGGGCCAGTGAGGCACCAGTTTGAAACCAAGCGATTTGTCACGCAATTGAAGGGCAGATCGGTAGCTCATTCTGTCAGTATTAATTGCGAGGATTTTCAGACCTACCAAGATGGCGTCGAGGTGACGTGTGCATGTCGCACGGACAAGCGGAAAGGACAGCAGGTAGAGTGAAAACTCAAAATTGCCCTTTGATTTGAGATTTTAATCACACATAGCTTTAGTGTGCGAATGCCCTGTTAAAACCGAGAAAAAAAATACGATAAACAATTGTTTTTTTACCCACTTAAGGTCCATTCCGCGACGATGGACTGTGTCCAGAATGGTATCGAGAAAATCGTGGAAATTCCTTCCGTAACGCTAAACTGCCAGGACCCTGAAAACTGGAAAAAGGAAGTGGTGAGTTCGCAGGCGAAAATAAGTTGGGCCTTAACCTCAGAAATTAGACGTATTTCCCTGTAAGTAGTATTATAATTTCGAAACGTCGTACTTATATGTATGCTGTGGTTGTGCGGATGAAAAATATATTCCTTGTGTGCTCTAGTCACAGAAACTAGTATGGATTTAGGAACATAACTAAATCTTTAATTGCAGGTCATTGGAGATTTCGTGCGGACGTGTGATCTCAATGAAGGAGAGAATCCCTACACCCGGTTCAATAACGACTATAGTATCGTCGAGGTTACCATCGGATGCATTACTCCCACTGGAGACCGCATTAAAGTCGAAGAGGAGAAGAGAGTGGTGAGAAATTTCCAGTTTTTTTTCTTTTCAGAATTTTTTTTCTTTATTCTAGGGCTTTTTTTCTAGGGACTTATTGAAGGAATACTGAAAAAAAAGAAAGGGATCACGTAAACCACCAAGCGTGTGCGTCACCTGTTGATTGAACCTTCGCTTTGATTGAGGAAGCAACTTTACTTATTGAAGCAAGGCGGAGCCGTCTACGACTGCGTACGAGTAGATAAAACTGAAGCCAAACTAGTTCTACTCACACCAAGTGAGGCGGCGCTCCCGAGAAAGTGCTCGAATGGACGACGAGTGAACGGGAAATGGGTGAACTATTTTTTTTAGTTTAATAAATTACTCATTTATGCATTTTAAAAAAAAGATGGGTTATTCTTAGCTTTGTGTAGCAATTTTTTTTGTTTACGGTTCATGAGTTTTTTTTTCGAGCTTCAAAATTGGTCATTTACTCAGAGTTTTTAAGTTTGAAAAGGAGCTCGAATTGACGTGCCAAGTCAACAGCATGGGTGTTCCCGTTATAGCTGTTGTTGCCTGCATTCATCCGTATCCGATGACCTACGAGGGGATAATTCGAATTCCGCTCGGAGAAACGCATTCGGTGAGCCATTTTGAGCATTGGTCCCAAATCGGTCAAACTGTCTTTTTTAAAGACCGGCGGATCCGGCCTGAGGAAATGCGTTCCCACTGAGGACGGGCTTGCGAAGGCCGAGTATGTCGTTCCGGTCTGCGATAATGGAAGAAAGCGCGGAGAGGAATGGGTGAGTCGTGGGATAAATCGATTCGAGTGACTTTAGAATGCAATTATACCACTATTTCGAAAGCATATTCCAACGCAGACTAAGTAGTTCATCATTGCAGACAGAAGACCCTTTCCTCAAAGCATGTGAGAACAACGGTGTAGCGGATTCGGACGGTGTGATTGTGGTGGTTAAAGCGTGTGTGGTTAAGGGCGTTGTTATTCCTGTCGGAGAAGAGCGAAAAATGGTGAGTGTGTATCGAATAATTGTGCGACTGTGGAATCTAGAAAAGTTTTACATCTAGCTCATACTATGAGTTTAACGGCTAGAATAATCACTGAAATTTTCTTCCAGAAAGACTATGCCGAGTCCACTTGCCGATGCGAGGGGAAGCGGGCGGATTACGGGATAACCGACGCAGAATTCTTCTGCGATGGTGCTGGTCCGAATCCCCCAGTGCGTCCGATGCCCACGCCTTTGAAAACTACTGCAAAACCGACCATCCTGACTCGGCCCAACTGCAAGGACTTCAAGAACTTGAACAAGGAAGTGGTGAGAAACGTTTCGAAGATGTGTGTTATCTATTTCTTTTGCTCACTGTCTTCTCTGTCTGCTTGTGTCGTATTTCGAAATATGCATATATTTTATTTTTCAAGAGGCTATTGAATTATTTTCAGATCGAAGGCAACTTCGTTCGGGCGTGCAAAAATATTACCTTCTATAAGAAACGCGAGATCAGATACACGACCCTCCGTTGCATCACTCCTCAGGGAGATCAAGTTGCTGTTGGCAAGACAAAAGCGACAGTGAGTTAGAATATCAGAAAAAAATATTTGCGGCATCTAACGCTTACCGAGTTAATGTTTTAGTTATCTGCTACCTCTAAAATCATTATTTTGACTCGGTAATCACTAGAATCTTGCGAATATGTATCACTAGAACATTGTCAGGCCACCGGCACATACTCCTGCAAGAAGCTACCGTACGGCAAGGCCGATCTCGTTTTTGTCAAGAAACCGACCTCTCCGTAGATCCGTTTCACTAACACCCTCATTGATTCGTATTCATTAAAAATGTGTTTTTTTTTATATTCGACCACGTTTATCGCTTATTCTTTATCCGTTTTGTAAAGAAGTTAAGATAAAGTCCTGATATATTTTTTTATGTCCAGCATTTCCAAAAAATTGAAGAAAAGGATCAAGATAGAAGAAGAATCTACACTTGAGAAAAAAGAATAGCATCGTGACAGTTGAAAATCTCCAGAAAAATGAAAAGCATCTCGATTGTAGAAAAAGAAAAAAACAATGTCTGCATTTCCAAAAATGAAAAGCATCTCGATAGAAGTGACGACACAGTAGCTCCATTTCAGAAAAAAATAGAATAGAGCCTCGGTGTAGGATAAAAAAATATCTTCACCTCAGAAAAAAAAGAATAGCATCACCAAGGTAGATAAAACAGTTTCACCGCTCAAAAATAAGACTATCATGGTAGCAAAAGTAAATTGACTGCATGAAAGGATAGTAAAAACACAATAACTCGACGGCTTAAGAACAAGATTGAAATCTCGATTGTATAAAAAAAAATACAATGTCCCTACTTCAGAAAAAAATATCTCGAAGTAAAAAATACAATACCACCCCAGAAAAAAAAATAGTGTCGCGGTGTTTAATCTAATCTGAAAGACCAATTTTTCGAATTCATTTGTGAAAGAGCGCGTTTTGGGAATCAGCTATCAAACCAATTAAGAATATGTGTAATAATACGATTATCGATTTATCGTTTCGCAAGCTGTAATGCGTTTTCTTTGCAAAACCTCTGTGTGGTTTCATAACCAAGTGCTCTAAAATTGCGCAAGCAAACTCACGGCGTCTCCTCACTAGGTATTTTCCCTCTACGACAGATCAACGAAAGAATACGCAAAATGAAGAGGCGCTCTCCTGAAAACCTAGTATGACACTTTCGCCCCATGTCTCAATATAAGCCGACCGCATTCCTCCATTGCCATTCATACCTCGAGTATGAAGCCTCTTCTCTTCTTCTTTGCTTTCTCAATTCTTCTGGGCCAAATTTGCCCACACAGCTTCCCCAGTTGTCCTGGCACTAGAAAACGGGCTAACGAGACTTGGGTATGCCTTTTTAAAATATAATGAAAACAAATTTTGCGAATATTTCATTTGGGCCAAATTTGCCCACACAGCTTCCCCAGTTGTCCGGGTACTAGAAAACGGGCGAACGAGACTTGGGTATGTCGTTTTTAAAAAAAATCTATTGAAAACAGATTTTGCGAATATTTCATTTGCCAAATTACAGCTGGACGATTTCGTCGAGTTACGCTGCTCCGAAACTCCGAATGGCAAACTGGAAGCCGTTGTGATTGCATGCTATGCCGTAATCGAACATCCTGCTCCTGCAATTCGAATTCCCGTCGGAACTTCGCAGCTTGTGGTAATGTGTCTCGAAATAATTAGTTCATGTTTGAAATCCCATAATGGTGGTAGTGGAGTACGGTGATCAACGAGATAACATTATTCTTTAGCCCCTCCAAGGACTGAAGAAATGCATGGAGACGAGTCCAGGAATAGGCGAGCTCGTGGCTGTCGCGAGCAAATGTAATAACGGTCGAGAGGAAGGAGAAGAATGGGCGAGTTACAATATTTATTCACTACTGATGTATAGCGTAGCGGAATCCTCATGCGTTTGTGTGAGCCATAGATAAACTTTCTCGGGCGGAGACTGAAAAAATCATCAAACGAAAACCATGGCGAGAGGTTGCGAAATCAGTAACCAGCAGTATCCGCGGAAAGTTGTCGCTTGATAGTAATTGATAGTAATCACTGCGCTTCTGTCCGATCGAGTATCCCTAAAAGAACTCTCGCTTATGTGTACGAGCATACCAGCATTGCCCCTTTTCCTTTTCCATTGGAAAAAATAAAGATTAGTATGACTTCATTTATATTCCAACAAATAATCCCTGACTTATTTACAGTCAGACTTATCATTGGACATTCACCAATCGTTGATTGTCTAAGCAACGAAAAAATATAAATCAAAGATCAAAGACGATTGCAGGAAGAGGGCTCCTTCGTGAAGGGCTGCGAGCTGGACCGAAGTCAGAAGGACAAATACGAAGCAGTTGTCGTCATCAAGGCATGCATCGTCGAAGGCCACGTCATCCCGGTCGGCACGAGCACATCTGTGGTGAGCAATTTCATTTATTCTTACCGACATTAGGGTTGCAAGTTCGGGATCAGCACTCCCGAAAGTCGGGATTACCGACCCTCTTCCCTAGCTGTCTCTCTCACTTTCGCACGCTATTTCTCATCTCTAACCGTCTGGCGCGAGAGAGTGTCGGTATTACCGATACCGAACCTGCAAGCCTAGTGAGCAATTTTATTTATTCGTACCGACATACACTTTTACTTTCAAGCCTAAACTCTAAAAAAATGCAAAGACAAAGATTTTATCCTAGTCACCGTAATCAAAGCCCTCATTTCACAGAGTTACGGCACGGCTATCTGCAAACGCTATGATGAAATCCCTGCTGGAGTCGACCCGGCCCTCGTGCCCGTTCGATTCGTTGGCGTCGGCGGTCTCGGCATCCCGCAAGAGCTCGGCCTCGCCACGATCCGTTGCGAGAACGGGAAATGGCAGAATGAGACCTGGGTGAGCTCATCGTTACAGTTCTCTTCTTGGAATTGATTCCGGATGCCAATAAGAAAAACAAAGCGTTTTGCCAGCTCTGGTAGCGAGAGAGGGGGACTCTATTGGAGTTGTCATTCTAATCCAATATAATTCCAAGAAGAGAATTCTACTCACCGTCCATATTGGTCAAACAAAAGGGAAGTTATAACTGCAGGAAGAGGGCTCCTTCGTGAAAGGCTGCCAGCTGGACCGAAGCGTGAAGGGCAAATATGAAGCAGTCGTTGTAATCAAGGCATGCATCCACGATGGCGCGATCATTCCGGTTGGCGAGAGCAGACCTTATGTGAGAGTTTTTTCGTTGTCGTACTGAGTTTTATTATGGCTTATTCCTGGGCCCAAAAACAAACGATATCAAGGAGCATTGCAGTACGACGGAAAGGCCTCCTGCAAGCGTGCTGATGTCATCCCGGAAGGCATGTTTATCATACATAACACGCCTCTCACCTAAAAGTCGACATGTATTTGTCAGCGAGTCAAATTTCGATGTCTGGGTTTCGACAGTTTTGGGTCTCCCTAGACCCCTCTAGCACCCCTCTGAAAGGATTAGTGTCAGACATCATTCCCGACCAAGCTACCGAGCTGTAACCCCCAGGTGTTCATTGCTACCGTCGGACGAAGAAACACATAGGAACTAGGTTCGATGAGAACCGACTAGATGATAACAAAAAAAGAGTCACATTATTAGACCATTGCGCAAACTCCAAAAAAAAAATCCAACTGTACGAAAATATAACTATTAGGTGTCGACCCCTCGCTCGTGCCCGTTCGCATTGCATACGTCGGTGGCTACGGCGGCAGGCCTGCTGAGGACGTTCAAGCACCGACCGAGGAAGACGAATCGAAGTGCGACAATGGAAGGCTACCGGGAGAAGAATGGGTTAGTTCAAAATCAGAATGTTGGGAGATATTGAGAATAAGTACTTTGAAAAAATAAGGACGTTGAGTTGAGAACATAGTTGGAATCTAATCATCGCTTGCATTTTATCTTTGAGTAAATTGCAGTAACACAAATCGAGTGAAATAAATGCAATCACATTATCGATCGGCAAACTTTTTAAAATTTCAAACGTTTAGGAGTTATGGCATCGAGTGTACGTGTGCGAGAAGAATACCGATTTCGAAGATTCTGAAGGCTTCGTTGCCGTCGTGAAAGCGTGTGTGGTTGGCGGAACCGTGATTCCGATCGGAGAGAAGGGAAATGTTGTGAGTGGGAGGTCATTTCAGAGTTCACCTTTTAGAACTGGGTCATTTTAAAACTCAAACAGTGCAGTTTCAAGATATATTTTGTTAGGCATCTATGTATACTGGCATCTACATGCATCAATACTTTGCAGACCTATGAGGATGGTGTCAAGGCTACATGCGAGTGCGTCCGATCAGACGGTTTTACCGGACACTTTCAGGTACAACTTAAAAATAGAAGTTTCCCAAATTTCTGATGCTAGTAATTATTTTACGCAGCGCAGTTGATTATCGGTGAAATCTAGGTTCGTTCCGCGAGGATGGAATGCTTGGGATTGCTGGAGGAGCCTATCGCGACGACTACTGCCTCGCCGAGCAGATCAACTCGGCCTAATTGCAAGGACGCCAAGAACTTGAACAAGGAAGTTGTGAGTAGATTTCGAAACATTTCATATCCTACTATGTATAGTAAATTAGTGTTCCACACAGATTACTGAATCTCGCATCCGACTGATTTACTTAGTTTTTTTTTAAAATTTATATCAGGTCGAAGACAAGTTCGTGAAGGCCTGCAAGAAAGTGCGATTGTCGAAGACTGTCACGGATATCAAATTCATCACCATCCGTTGCATCACTCCAGCTGGAGATGAGATCGCCGTTGGAAAGAAGAAATCAACCGTAAGTAGTAAGGGATGTAGAAGGTAATCATGGGGATTGTTCACGAAAAAAAATAAACAAGAAGCAAAAAAACAATATTCAGGCCTCGGGCGTGTACGATTGCCAGAGGCTGACCTACGGCAGAGCAAATCTTGCTTTTGCCCCCATTTCCGTATCAACAACTCCTCTACCGATTGCGGAGAAGTGTGAAAACGGCAAATCGGTCGGCGAAGAATGGGTCAGTGTGATAAGGTTTAAATTCGTTATCTCAAATCAATCAATAATTTCTTGGGCAAAACACTAATCGCTTTGATAGCGGAGCCATCTTCACCTTTACCTTTTATAGATAGATGAAGAGAACAAGCTCATCAAGCAGTGCATTCTCGACCCGCGATTGACAGCTGATGCCACGACCGTCATCATCGTTAAGGCCTGCTTCATCGACGAATACGAAATACCAGTCGGAGAAGCTATTGAGGAAGTGAGTATTCATGACATAAATACTCAAAGTTACAAGTTCGGGGTTTACAAGGTATTCTGAAATTGACTTTGGCTAGCTTGGCTAAAAAAACCTTAGATGATTGTAACGTCTAGCCAACGATAGCAATCAATCCCAAATGATTCATTCAGATGGGCTTGAGGTGTGAGTGCCAACGAGCTCGCGACGATCACGAGTTGGTCGTATACGCTCGCCGAGCGGCCCTCGTGTGCTTCCCCGTTCGTCCGAACTGCCAACTGCCCGAGAACCTGGACAAAGAAGTGGTATGCGGCTAGCTTCATCATTATCATCATTACTCCTAAATAAAGGAGGGAGTCTGTGTGTTTGTTCTCTGCTGCGAAAGTCACAAAAGTCAGGTTTCGAAACAGTTAATAAGGTCAAACGTGTTGCGCGCGCTTTCTATATTGCGAAATTGATGAAGAGCGACACATTGAATTGGCCTCTAGACAGTAAGACCCCGCCGAATGCGGGGTCGAAATCGACTGGTTATAATACAGAAGAAGACGACGTAGGTGTCACACAAGAGAAACAGCGCATATTTTGAGGGGAAAAAAGAAAATGGGCAGAGTATTAGAGTTCTGCTTCAGATAGAAAAAATGTCGAGTGCACTTCAGATCGATGGCTCGTATGTAAAGGCGTGCAAGAACAACAATGTTGGCAATAATGTCACTCTCGTGCAATACCTGCGTATTCGCTGCTTCACTCCGGAGAGAGACGAAATTGAAGTCGGCACCAGCCTGCGAACGGTCAGCCGTCATTTCATATTTTTTGCCAGCTCGAGCGAGGAGGTCAGATGAGAACATTCGGAGACGCTAAACAACGACTTTGCCCGAATTTTTGTTGCAAACTAGTTCTCATCTGTCATAGTAGTATGCTCCCAAAGATCCATGTAGATAAATGGGAAAAGATGAACCAGCAACACAATGAGTAGTTTTCAGGCCGCTGGCTGGTACCACTGCGAGAGGGTTCATCATTCGGATGGAGGCATGGAGCTCAAGTTCGAGGATGCGAACGAATCTACGCAAGAGCCTACAACTACGAAACCGAGTACAAAGAAACCATTCAAGAAACCCGACTGCAAGGACCCCAAGAACTTTCCAGGACTGTGGCAACTTCGTTCGGGCGTGCAAAAAGGTTACAGTTTACGGCAAACCTGATATAAGATTCTACGTCGTCCGTTGCATCACTCCAGAGGGAGCTAAGATTGCTCTTGGAAAGAGTGCATCAACCGTGAGTTTTGTGGTTATCACCACATCAATTTAACCGCCTTTTAATGAAATGAAAGGCAATATTTATTCGCATACTCTACGTGATTCCAATGATATCTTACAGAAAAATTGAAATTTTTGTCAATGCAATTGTAGCACCTACTCGACAATTAGTAGAGTCAGGCAATGTTGAAATGTAGGAAAGCAAATTATAGTAAGAAAGATCGGTTGATGAATAAAATTAAATCAGAACAACAAAATAAATAAAAACAAATCAGGCCACCGGCACCTACACCTGCAAGAAGAGGGCACACGGAATGGCGAGGCTCGACTTTGTCAAGAAGCCCACCACTCCATCACCGCAGTCCACGACTCCCACCCCGACGTGCGCGAATGGTCTTCGATTAGGCGAAGTCGAGGTTAGAGCTTAAATTTAAAAAAAAAGGTTGAGGTACTATATTCTCTGGCTCGCGCGAAACAAATTATCACGCGTGTTGCAAAGCAAAAAAAAACTGTGACATTGATTAGCGGTGTATGAACGCAACAATAATTCAGATGGGCAAGGACTTCGTAAGGATCTGCAACTGGGACTTACTCCTGCAAGTCACATTCTGCAAAGCGAACTACGAAGGATTCATCTTCCCCGTCGCTGTAGGAGATACAGTTCGCTTCGTACGAGTATTTTTTTATTTGTGTTTGCTTCATACGTGTTTTTATAATATTTTTTCACGTACTGACTACGCGATTTGTGACGCGCATCTCCTTTGTTTCGTCACTGCGGAAAAAAATTATTGATGATTTCTAACGCTGCAAACTTTTTTTCGAAATCATCAATGGATAAAAAATGTTTATCAAGTTTTTTAACAGAACGGCACGCAGTACAGTTGCGAGAGGCGCGGAGAACTGGACGCGGAGCTAGTGCAAAAGTCGTTCAGCCAACTTTGCGAAGAGGGAGATCTGACGGTGGATGCCTGGGTGAGCTAGCAACATTGTTTCAAAAGAAATAATCTAAAATGAGCAAAAATTTAGCGCTATTTGTAACAAATGTCGTTTGCTTTGATGTTGCTAGAAAGAAGATGTAAGCGAAAAGTTCCAACACTGACAATGAGTGCTTCACTTTTTCCCGTTTAGTTTGCTGATGGAGTCCTTCGTGACTGCGTGCGCACCGGGGCTAAACCGATCGTCTACGCGAGAATGTGCAAGATTGAAGATACGTTGGTCGAGGTCGGCCAGAATTTGGTGCACGTAAGTTGTTTTTTTTTGCAACACTTTCTTCATGCCCTTGAAAAATCATATTATTTGGTGAATTCCTGGAAATTTAAGGAGTTCATCACCTACCGGTGCGAGGTCAAGGGCGACTTCGATGCGCAGGTGACGTATTTGGTTGACATTTCAAGTATCAGAAAAAGGCCGAGTCTATTTTATACAACTCTGATCAAACTGAACTATGTAGATAAAGTTCTAGAGTTCTAGAGAAAATTATTAACGGATTGCCAAATCAAGGTGGCCGCGGATACGAGTCGAATCCACCCTACCTACTTCAACACGCCCGGCGCCTGCATGAACGGGAAGAAGGAGGGCGATGAGTGGGTGAGAAGTTAATACATTATGGCATTTTTACTGTATTGCCTAGTCTACGGGTTACGTGGCGATGTTCCAATTAACCCGAAACGCTACAATTTCTATGTGTTTTTTTCGATTACAGTTCGACCAATACGTCTTTCAGTTCCGAAAAAGCCTACCTACTCAATACTCAATAAGCACAGTTTTGTCAACTGCAGACCGATCGGGGCGTGCTTCGTGCGTGTCGCAAGGGAGGCCCACAACCGACCATTGGCGGACAACCGGTGATCGTCGATCTCGGCTGCATCAGGGGAGACAATGGAGATATCGTGCCCGTTGGTGGGAGAGCGAGGTGGAACGATGATGGAGTACGTGATACAAGGATTCTCACCAAGCGTGGTCGTTTACGACTGTAAAATCTGACTGTGATGTTGTTTTTGTAAGAAAAAAAGTTTCTTGTTTTTTTTGTTGTCGACCTTGTTGGTGCTAACAGCAACAAGACAGATGACATCATAATCAATCTTTACAGAACGTGGACGAGATCCTTATCTGCGAGAAGGGCGAGAAGGGCTTTGGAGCGATAGCCAAGCGAGGTCACTCAGAAGATGTCAGAGCTTGCGAGAACGATCGAGTCGAGGGAGAGGAATGGGTGAGTCCGATCGCTTACCTTGCAATGCCACAAAAATGCTGTATTACATGCAAATTGCTCTAAACTTAGAGTATTACAACCAAATGATAATGTTTCAAGAAGCCAAAAAATTCAGAATTTTGACTGGTTCATGAAATGACCAGAAGAAACAAAAAAAATGCATACAGGAAGACAGAAACGTTCTGCGAACTTGCAAGGAAGTCAACGATGAGTTGGCCGTTGTCGCTCTTCGATGCGTACTCGGAAATGAGACTCTGGAGATTGGCGAGAATAAGATCACTAGTGTGAGTTTATATGCAGCACATATTAGCATACAACTAGTACTAACTTAGTACAAAACAAGTAATATGGTAGTACTGACTAAAAATAAGTGAGTACTAGTCAATTGTACTAGTTAGTACTAACTAGCACTAAGTCTGTACTAATTATACTAATACTAATTGTTCCTATTATTTACCTTTCCAATTTATTTATCATAACTTAATTAACTTCAGGACGTCTCCTCGGTCGAGTGCGTTCGCGTCGGCGATCACGACGCCGCTTTAATCATCGACCTCGCTAGGCCGTTCGACAAAGTGTGCGAGAACGGCAAGAAGCTGAACGAGGAATGGGTGAGGACAACGCAAACCATGTTCATGACCACAAATGCATTGAAAGTTATGTGCAAACATTACCACTGAATCGCTATGAAGATGATACAGCTTGTAGCTTGTGGCAAAACTTTAATACGTTGAAAGTTGTAAATACAATTATATTGTGTTACGTGATATTGTGTTTCAGACCGATAACCAATCCCGCAAGGCCTGTCGAATCAGAAACAATACCGCGACGATCGTCCTACTCGGATGCCAGCTAGAGGATGGAAGACTGTTTGCGATCGGGGAGAAGGAGGTGTTTATATTTTTCTGTCCCACCAATATCACCACCTGGCTGGCATATTGTTCAGAAACGCCGGACAATGCGAGTTACAGCAATGCGTTTTTTTCGGCCTCAGTTTCGCGAAATTTCTGTTGTTCAGACCCAGACCCACGCTCGGCCCGGCTACGAGGAGTACCACACAACTCACTGCATCTCGGAGGACGACGGAGTGAACGGGCGAGTGTACAAGACGACAGCTCGCTCGAATGAGAGACAGGACGAGAAGAGCCCGTGCGGGGAGAACAAGCATGGAGCTGTCTGGGTGGGTGCTTGTTTTTCATTCCGAAAAACAGGTGTTGTTGTTGTTGTCATAAAGCTTATAGTTATTCTGACAAACTTCAGGCAAAGGAGCGATTCCTCAAGAAGTGCGAAGTGATCGAGGGAAATGTGCTCAGTGGTGTCAC
>LS487278.1:8688-21012 GCA_900490705.1 Pristionchus arcanus | reverse complement strand
TTATGTGGCAGTTTCGTGTGGAGATGAAAGCGATTTGTTCTGCCCTAAAAGTGTTGGCACGGATATATCATCCTAGATGCATTGGCGATACGCGGGGGGTGTAGAAATTCATAAAAATCTTGTGATTATCACTTACAATAAAAAATGAGCTCAACCGGTCTTTAGACTGATCCTCATGACCATTGTTCCCTCAAAATGTTTACCCACACTCAATGTGGGACACGTATTTCCATCTTCTTTTCATTCACTTGTTCAACACACGATCAACAAATGTCTTAGAATCAAAAAGCATCCTCGATTCATGTTTCCTGAAATTTAGTTGAATGCGGATCTCTCAGTTTTGGATACTTTCTCTTTCACATGTTTTCTTCCCTCTTTCGCAGGCACCATACATCCGAACTTCCCAAGGCGTTACGAGCAATCGAAAAGGCATACTGACACATTAGTTGCCCGCTGGCATAGTGCCATAATTGGAGTCTTCCGATCTACGGGACTCAACTTGAACACCTGCTCGATAATAAGTTAATCCCCTCTGGAATTCTTTCGCCGCTCTCGCTTCCCTTCTATTTTCCGTTCTCTTCCTCAATCTCTCTAAAAACTGGCTAATGAATTTCTCGTTCGCTTGAACACCAAGGAAAATGGCTACGCTTTCATCTTCGATCTCTTAGTATTAGATCTCAGGTCGATAAGGGAGGCTCGTGTGAACGCGAACCTCGCCACTCATTCCCTCCATCTGTTCCTTCCTCTGTCGCACACTCTCTCTTTCTCTCCTTCTCCTTATATTTCCCTCACTGTTCCCTCCCTCTCAGCCTCTCTCGATCTCTTCTTGCCTCTCTCAACCCTTTCAATTCCTCCACCCCCAGTCTCGTCTTCTGTCTGTGCTCTCCTCCTTCTCTACTCTCTATCACATTTACCGTTTTTTTCGCGCCAGGAAGGGGGATGGGTTGTAATGCCTGCGTGATGCAATTTACGGCTTTGTTCGTGAATAAACAGTACTCAGGATACTCAATTATTTTGGACGTCCCGCAGAGACCGGAGCGATTGCCTTGACCCTGTCTATTGTACTTACATGTTTCCACTGTTCCATTTCTTTTTTCCGCCACTTTTTTCGCCTTTTTTTCTGTAATACTTTCGTCATCATCCTTTTTTCCCTTCCCATTTACAAGGTGCTAATGACCTGTGGCTCTTTCACTTTCACATTACTTGACCCTACGATGGGTTCGAAAGAGAGTGAAATGCGAGCGAGAGATGTGGCTAGGAATAGGTAGTACGAGAAATGTCGCTCAAACTGTTCCCATTTCTCCCTTATCTTGATTTATCGGGCAATGGTGCCCCCCCCCTTCTCTTATCCCTCTTACTTCCGTGATATTATTATCTCAAAAACTAGTCCACAACAATCTCTCTTTCAGAAAGAATTCTCGATATCTGACTCTTGTTGACGATTCTCATCAAGATGCCTAAAGAGGCGGCGAAAGGGAGGCCGGAAACGAGTAATGGTGAGATACACATCTTATAACGATCGCGAAAGATGGTAAGAATCGTAACCCGCAGGTTGTGTTTACCTTCCACGGTCTTGCAATGACCTTTATGTTATGGTTCGTTTGTTTACCATCATCAATAAAGCACGATTCCATTTATTCGATATTCTTTATTCACCACTCGATAATTGTACTGTAGGGCGGAGTGGAGCAATAGGTGGTATTCTTTTGACTTTTAGACGACTTCTACATCTCCTCGGGACTTCGGGATCTTCCGGAGCGAGCGATAACGGATCTCATGTACATGTCTACCATGAGGTCGGTATTTTGGCTGTTCCAATTTTGGCGAATAGTATCTTCTCCTGAAATGTTGTTTTGATGTCGTTCCTTTGTGGTTGTACATGCTAGAATTGATAAGTGTAAAACAAAGACAGATTAAATTTAGGTACGCGTTCCATCCTAAGCTGCGAGCTTTCTTCAAGAGAACACTTGATATGTACAGCAAAAGGAAGAAGGAGGAGGTGAGGTTCATTTAAACATTTTTGCCCTACTAGATAGCAAAGGTACCATACTAGTCCGATGTCGGTCGACGGCAGTGATGCGAAATCGGTAAAATCATTCATCGTTGACATGTTCTCTTGTCTTCGAGAAATAAGAGAGACGCAAGCCGAGTTTGAACGCTAATGGACAAGAAGGCAACCTTGATCGATGCTATCCCATGTGTTCATACGAAATTTAAACTGAGATATTTTTCAGGGAGGCGTCGACTTCACTGAGGACGAGTACGAAATGCCCGAGATCGGGGATGAATATCAATTCAAGGACTGCGAGCAACGAGAAGTCGGTGCATTCTAGCGATCTTGAAAATAGATAGGGAAGGTTGCAAGATGTAGCAGCAAGAGAAAAATAGTCTCTCCATTTCGAGTGCTGTCCAGTCAATCAGAGATAGTACGCAAAATGAGGATAGTCTTTTATTGACAATCTACTCAAGCCACTACATTCCAGGCTGCAACTCCCATCGTCGACGAAGCCCCCGGTCCCTCCTCTTCCGTTGAATCCGACAACGAGGATGACATCATCTGCCTTGACGACGTCTTCGGTCCCTGCCCTAGTGCCCCTCTTCCAGCCCCTGCAGTCATCGATCCACTCCCGGCCAAAACGGAGGAACCCGAAGATACCTCCGTAATGGAAGAAGATGATGAGATCGCCATCATTGATCCTCCGCCCAAACCCGTCCCCGTATCAGTCACTATAGATGACGATTCGGAGGCTTCAGTTGCTTCTAATCAGGCTCATGAATCGGAAGAGCAGCGGCCGACTGTGGCATCAACGCATGTGAGTAGGAATCCCTTCGCAAACATGTTCGCCACCGATGAAGATGTAGATCGAGTCAAAAACACGGAGGTATGGATAATTCAAGTTCGCCATTAGCTTTAAATTAGATGGGCAATAGTAGAGCATTTGGATATATTTTCGTTTTTTCAGTCACTGCTTACTATCAATAAGCACGAAACAAAGGAAGAGCCTCTCATATCCCCTTCTTCTTCCGCTACAATACCTTTCGTGGATGGGAAACCCGCAGTATCGTTGCTACAATCGAGGAAGCGACCTCGCTCCCCATCTCCTGAAGCCGTACACGAACCCTCACGGTGAGTAAAGGGGTTTCAAAAACACGCTTTGTTACTTGCTAGCTTGTATGCGTACTATGTGTACTGATGAAATTTCTAAACGTTCAAGGAATAAATCGTAGCATCATTAATTGCAGGCCAATCTTTCCTCCTCCTTCGAACGATAGTACTGAGGAACTAGCTCAACTGCAGTTGAAGATGCTGAAAGAACAAGAGAAGGCACAAGCGCATCCACTGATTCCAAAGGTCGATCTGAACGCGATCATATCGGAAGAAGGGAAGGATATTCTACTGAAGCAAGTTCAGTCCAAGAAGCTGGTCAATCAGCTAAAGTGAGTAATCTAATGATAAAGAAGTGGTAGTCTCAGTATTAATATTTCAGTGTTCTATTCGCGACACCCAACGCCCAACCTCCTCCTCTTGTTGATCCTCATTGCGTTCTCAATGCTGAAGCTTTCGCTCTTCATCCCCAGCCGAATCATCTGCCGATCGCTGACGTTGACATGAGGCTAGTTGAACAATGACGAATTGAATAAGTGAAATATTGTGGCAACATGATAGAGAAAGTTTTCAGGCCCAACCACAACGCAACTTCATCAGTTATAACAGCTCCTCAATGCACGTCTAGCTACTCCAGAATTTTTGGTGAGCGTTTTGCGTGTCCCAAATAAGTGTAGTACTTCTTTCGGTGTCTTTCGGGGTTTCCGCAGAAAAAGTACGTGTACGGTATGATAAAAAAAGTGATTTCAGAGATATGCGCCTTCTGCAATCTTGGCCATCCTTCAGAGAGGTGCACTCGATTTCCCTTATTCGCCCAGAGGGAGAGCATAGCGAAGCAACGGCGACTGTCAGTGACCTTTTTCGACTTGATTTTTAATAAAATTTAAAGTAGGAATGGTCTTGGTAAGACACCACTCTCCACATTTTTCTTGTATCTCCAACCGAAGAGAGGGTGCAGTGAAGAGACAATTTCTTGCCAGGCCATCCCTAATCTAATGCATTCCTGATCCAGCGTCACGATGCTTCATTTTTCAGGTGCTTCCACTGCTTGAAAGTCTCTGATCCTGTAACGTGCACGAAGATAGACCACATTAAGGCGTGTGAGGTGAGCGATTGTGGTTGCCGAGTAATTCAGCATTATCAACATATTTTATCCAGCGCTACTGAGCCAGAAGTCTGTTGTAAAAACCATCATTTGGAAATATTTTTATTATCAGTATCCTTTCAGAAATGCCCGGGAAATCATCATCCAGCTCTGTGCAAATTCAACACACAAGTTCCAACCGAACGAAGCTACTTTTGAAATTTAGAATTTACGTCACCTAAATATAGTGATGTTGTTATGTATGTCGCTTCATTTTTTAATACATCATTGTATTCGTTTTCTACATACTGACGATAGATTGTGGTTGTCGAACACGGATAATGTGCCGTAACATTTCCCTTTCCGGCAATTCGATTGAATATCTTCACATCATGTCGATGGGTTTCACACTTTCATACTTTTGATTTGATTTGTCTTTATTTTGAGAGTCAGCGTTAGGATATTTGAATTGCATTAGTTGTTCCCCTCTTCAGTTGTTGATGCAATAAATGTTTCATTGTTCTAGGAAGCCAACAAATATTCAATAACTTAAATAAGGTCACAGTCGCTTCGAGGTCAAACCATAAGCTTCGCACCTTCTGTTCTTTTCCTCTGGCACTGATTGGACTCTCTTCTTCTCTCGTTCTGCTGCTCTCATTATCCTCCTTATCTCCCCTCTTCATACACCTTGTGTGTTTCCCTCCCCTTTTCTTCTCTCGTCCGCTCGATTTTCTTGATGTAAATATTCTCTTCTTCGCTTAGCCACTAATATTTTGGCAAAATACTCGGTGTTAAGCACTATCTTTGTTGACATTATTTGGCATTATTTATATTTTATTCGCGCCCGTGAAAGTGTGACAGACGCGGGAGCGCTTTATACGAAGTAGGAATCGAGGAAATACGCGCGTACTTGAAAAACTTTTAAAACCTTGTCTTTTCTTCAAACGCAATATTTTTCTATCGTTATTTAGCCACTATTTATCCCTTTCGGGGCTACTCTGAGAACCGCATCATTAATTTCTCCTATCGCAATGATTATCATCCAATTATTGTCCTCGTGGGCGCGAATCCAATTATTGTCCTCGTGAGCGCGTGATTGCTCATTACAGCGATAGAAATCGGTCCTCATTAGTTTGTGTTCGGTTATTGACGCGGATAATTATTGGTTCAATTCATGTGCTCTTTCGTCTGGCTTTCACCCTCTTTGATTCTGATTTCGATCAATCTCTTTGAGAAAAAGATGAGATAAGAAGATGAAAGTTATTTTTTCAACTCTATTTCTCTTTCTTTCTCTTCCAGTGAGAAATACAATCACGGGGATCAACGAAATCGGGGGATCAACCATTAAAATGCGTTAATTAGTCGCTAGTACATTATTTTGTTTGCTCACCTGCTTCCCCCACCCAAGAGTCACACTGTAAAGGTAAACCTATCGAATTTCCATTTGCGTGTGGCAGATCACAGGTCACGTTTTCCGTCCTTTTTCCGCTTTAGATTCTTTTAATTGAATCAACCCACCTCTCGCTCCCGCCTTGGTTATCACCTTTCTCTTGCACTATCTTGATCACGATATATTTTTCCACATCGTGAATGGCCGTGCATTTTCAATGTAAATATAAATATTCAGCTCCTCGGGCGACAACTAAACAATGTCCGCTTCTCGACGGAAGAAAGTGCAGCAGGAGCGAGCGGAGAGAGCGGCTGAGCAGAGAAAAGAGGAAGCGAGGAGAAAACGGGAAGATGGTGAGTTAATTACTTTTGTTGTTCTTTCAGTATTGTTTTTGATGCACGATGAAGCACGATCAAGAACACTTGCCACAGTGTTTGTATGGTCGATATTGGAAACTATTCAATCGTATTTTATTTTCATAGGACTTTTCTTATCTTGTTGGGACCTTCTTATTGTAACACAGCCATTGATTGCAGGCCAGTTGAGGCTGAAAATCTACGAGCACATGGGACTGAACTTTCTCACGTCATTCGCGCTCACTCAATTGGAACAGCTGTCGACGAACACGTAAGTGGAATCAATCAATCAATAATTTATCATATCATGCAATAGTTACTAGATGAGAATGGGGCGGAATTCTTCATAGGTTGTAATCCACCAGTTGCTAATAGCATTACAATTTTAATGAACGTTTTGTTTCACTCAATGAGATTATATCAACTGAAATCTCTTTAGGAACATTGAACCTCCACTCAGACCGCTGTTTAAAAAAATACTGGCGATCTACAAAGATGGGAAGAAGCTATCGGTGCGTATAGGTTTTTGCTTATTTTTCAAATTTTTGACGATCCGAAAGCATGTTTAAAAATGGAAAAAAAACGCACATTGTTCAGGAAGAAGCAAAGAATCTGGTGGAGATTTCTGACGAAGAGGTATTTTATTGTGTTTCTCATATTATTATGGACGTTGAGTAGCAGACCTTTACCTTCTGCTTTGTCGTCACTAGAAAATCTCAAAATAGCTTATGTTAGGTACTCGAATGTATTTCTTATTTTAATAATTATCTTCGAACTATTATATAAGAGATGCGATGTCGCTAGATGGGTATGAATGTAGATTAACCCTTTCTAAGCGATTCAAAAAAATGTTTACTTACAGGCTTCTGTCGAAAGCGGACCAGTCCCAGCAGAGCCGATCGTAAAGAGCAAGGAGGATCTTAGGGCGGAGCAAAGGATTCTTGTTTTTGGAATGCCTAAAGACCCAAACTCCGCTAACGCCTCCGTCGATTCAACACCGATCGTGAACAGCAATGAAGATCTGAGGGTGAAGCAAAGGGAGCTTGTTTTTGGGAACCCAAATGGCAAAAACAATGCCAACTCCTCCTCCGATCAAAGACCGATAGTGAACAGTAATGAAGCTCTGAGGGCGGAGCAAAGGAAGCTTGTTTTTGGAGTTCCAAATGACAAAAACACGGCAATCTCATCTACCGAATCAACACCGATCGTGAACAGCAATGAGGCTCTGAGGGCGGAGCAAAGGAAGCTTGTTTTTGGAGTTCCAAATGATAAAAACACCGCAACCTCCTCTATCGAATCAACACCGATAGTGAACAGCAATGAAGCTCTGAGGGCGGAGCAAAGGAAGCTTGTTTTCGGAGTTCCAAATGACAAAAACACGGCAACCTCCTCTACCGAATCAACACCGATAGTGAACAGCAATGAAGCTCTGAGGGCGGAGCAAAGGAAGCTTGTTTTCGGAGTTCCAAATGACAAAAACACGGCCAACTCCTCAACCGAACCAAGAACATCCAGGCCAGGCTCAAGGAACGAAGATGACATCCAACCTTCGACTTCGACTCATGGGGAGAATGGGGACGGGGCAGCGAATAAAGAAGATGAATCTCCCGAATACTCTCCCACTTCTCCCATGTATTCTCCCGCCTCGCCCATCTACGGTTCATCCGATACCCCTAAGAAGAAGCAGGCTTCTCGCGAACAATCGCCCACTTCACCCGAGTCTCCTCGTCCATCCTCATCCACATACTATCCCACCTCTCCTGTTCTCTCTGATGCCGAGGACGAAGTCGCTCCTCGATCCCTCACTCCTCCTCATCGTCGAGATATTCCTGATGAACGCGCTTCGCCAGCTTACGAGCCCTGCTCTCCCATCTATGGCGATGAAGAGATGGAGGCTGAGAGTAATGGACAGGTAAGAATTATCGTTTGACTCTCCCATTTTGCCATGTTCTATATTTGGTCAGAGAAGCGAGAGATCATGGGCAAGTGAGAGAGTCAGACAATTTCCCCTGTTCAAGTCTCATCGAATGATGGTCATTGCAGATTCATCGTGCGTCTACATCTCAAGGAGGGGCAGAAGAAGATGATGAGGTTGAAATCATTGAGGATACACCACCACCGCCGAAGAGGAACCGAACGGATGATGAGAGGTCGGTAAAAATAAGGTATACCAATTTAGCATGCGCTTGTTCTGATTTGGCGCGCTCGTTGCATAGTTTTCACATAGAATGCGTTACTGGATCAAGTTCTAGAAAATAGTAGACCACCGATACAGTTTTTTTGCAGGCCGGCACCTCATATTGAACGAAATGAAGCGGCGGACGAGGAGGATATGGATATGAGGCGAAAACTAGACGAGATCAAGAGATTGAAGAAGGAGGCGGAATTGAAGAGGAGAGAGAAACACGGTGCATCGTGGAGACCATCACGACGGCCTCCTCAGGAGGAGATAGTGGAAGCTCAGCTTCCCCAAGGGTAAGATGGGGTAGAGTGCATTTAATCAAAGAATCTGTCAAGATAAAGAATTCGTGACTTCATTCCATATGCTCTCTCATGCCAGTGAGATAGTGCACGTGGTCAATGAATTCCTCACGATGGAACATGTATTATGATAATATCTCTTGCAGAGCCGTAGCGTCAACCTCTTGGGGTCAACCGCATGCTGACAACGGATACAACAGGTAAGAACATTGGATATTGGCCCTCACCGAAATCTTATTCTAGCTTCCCTCCTGAGGTAAACCCGATCAATTATCAACAGGGACCATCGTATGGATTGTATCCAAACCAGAGGTTCGTTTGATCTTTATTTCTCTACTTTTGAACCAATGATCGTTTGGATCAAAGATACCAATTCTTCATACTATTAAAACATGTCTATTCCAGCGCCTCGCACATTCCATACCATCCTCCCAACGCTCCTCGTCATTCGCTCGATCAGGACAGGCACCATCATGCGGCTCCTCCACTGCAAATGGTGCAGCCCCTCTACCCGCAGCAAGGGTTGGTTCATTCACTGATTATAACTAGTATAGACGACGCTTTGCAGGTTTCCCTCGTTCGCTGCCCATCCTCAATTTGCAAACAATTCGTGGCAGCCTGATCCTCAACTGAATCAGATTCCATTCCATAATCGGAACGGTTAGTGATAGCTTGAGCTGGAAAATGAGAAAAATGGTTGATTGGGAGACAGCGCCCTCGTGGCGACGAGATACTTCTCCGATAACTGAATAACTGAATTAAATTGAAGAACGCCCCGTGTGCCCCCTCTGTTCGTTTCCTCATCTTCCCGAGGACTGCAATGAGTATCGGAGCGGCATACAGAGAGCATGTCGACAGCGGGAATTGAACTTGTGAGTCTTATATTTTACCGAAATATGAAGTTGATAATCTCCTTTTAAAAGTTCCGATATTATCGGGGAATGATACTATAGCCGATAGGCCGATTTTCACAAAACCAATTGAGTTCATCATTGAAGATGTCTCCTCTGCCTCGGAAAGCATGGAATAGCGAATTGCCACTTGAAACAATATCAACTCAAATGCATGGTGAAGGTGAGATATGGACAAGCACGTGTAGGGAATGGTGGTCAATGAGGAATTTACGTTGGCAATACGTTGTCAATGTTAGTTAAACATACGTTTGCAGTGTTCATTGGCAATCCCGAGGGGTAGATAAAGAGTGCACGGAAAACATAGATTAATCATTCCAGGGTTGCGGTACCCACCACTCCCACGCTGCTCTCTGCCCCGTGCGGTATCCGGAGGAGACATCCGAACAAAGATGGAGGAGAGAGAAAAGAGAGAGGGGAGGAAGGGGTAATAGAGATCGTCGATGATGATGCGTTATTTTAAGGCAATCCTACTGTAGCCATTTTAGATACGGTTTCGTTACATTGTTATATTAGTAGCTTTACTTGATAACCATAGTACTTATCGCTGATCTCCTCTGGGTATTTTATAATACCGTTCTCCTGTCTTTCCCGAATATTCAATGTATTATGAGTTGTATTATGAGATTCAATTATGAAATGCGTGCTGCTTTATTTGCCCCTTGCCTGGACAATCATCTCATAAAATCACATTCTCTTTTCTATTTATTCAGGGCGTTCTTGCCCGGTTTAAGCACCCATCATTTATATAGATTTTGTCGCTGATTAATAGGCACGATTTGAATAAACGATTTTTGATTATATCACTTCGATAACACAATAATAACGACATTGAATAACAGGCTACAAAGGAAGAGCCGAATGGAATCATTTATTCACGCTAATGGGTCACTCCATCACTAGAGACCTCCAATTGACACCATCCAGATGGTATCTTCCCATTCACAGCAGAATTGATGAATTGCTCAATCTACAGGACACTCTGCCAATCTTCTCCCGCTTTTTCACTTGTGCTTCTCCCCTCCCTCTCTTCTCCCCTTCCCTCCTTCACTCTCTTCCTTTCCATCTTTTCCTCCCTCTCACCCCTCTCTTTTCATTCATTCCTTCGCTCACTCGCCTCTCGTCCTTTCCATTTTTCCAGTGTATAATGAACACTTAATTCAATTATTTATTTAACAAGTAGTGTGCCGTTTCATTACGTTTATGGACACCTTATGCGACCGTTCGTGGCTTTCACTTTTAAGTGTGTTAAACCAAATTAAAACAAATTAGTTAACGTTTGCTGAAGAAAGTGTGAAAACGAAGGTGTGTTTTTCATTCAGCTTCCAATAGTCAATGTATTGGGAAGCCATGCAGCTCAATTTATTCCCATCCATAAAACCGATCCCATCGTTCATCTTTTTCCAATCGTTTTCCTCTTTACGGCGCATCTTCCTTTCTCTCATCCACTCTTTTCCAATCAATCAACACCCGCACTGGCACTATCGCACGTTATCACCGCGAAGTTTAGTGAGAGGGGAAAAGTGGCAATTGAGGGGTTAATCTCCCTTCAATCTCCTTTTCTCAATCGAATGAGGTGATAGCGAGTGCGTGAACGGGTTAATTAACTGAGCGTTCTTGCCATGATTATTTCTTAGCATGTACGGAAGGAAAGACACGTCGCTTATTCCTTTCTGCTCCTTGCGAGGCGACAAAAAAGAAAGGGGAGTGAATGAGAGAGAGTGTGTGTTTGAGTGTTGAACTGTCTCCTGAGAAGAGAGCGAGTCAGTAGAAAATGCATCCATGACTAAACGTAAGTTTGTCAATATTCCTCGTGCTAATGCCTTCGTTAATCTACTTGTCCCCCCTTTTCTGCCCAGTTGTTTCAAAATGTCTTTGCGTGAGGCCATTGAAGGTCATGTCGATGCTGGTGGTCAAACTCCTTGCGATTATTCCGTTGATCTCATTAATGGTACTGTAATCCTTTCCAGAGTATCTCTGGAGGCGCAACAACTCAACATGTCCGAAAGTGCTTTCGAGAACAAAGAGGGCCTGGAGAAAGAGGTCGAAAGGCAGAAAGACCGAGAGAAGAAAAGAGAAGAGTGGAAGAGAGAAGAGAGTAAGAGTTTCACCTTGTTTGCCCAATTTTGCTCACTTTTTCGATCAAAACGATAGTGTCTCAAATTGCATAATCCTTGCACAAGCAGTCTGATGAATTGCAGACAAGAAGAGACGAATGTTCTACGATCACATGAAAATGTCGACGCTAACGCACAAATCAGTCTCGATGCTCGAGAAATTCGCCCATGATAGAAAGTGAGTGAACTTGACACCGCGGTGTTAGCAAGAAATGAAACGAATGATACTTAAAAAAATATTACTCGCGTGATTACACACTATGTTCTATATGGGATGAGCGAGAGAG
This sequence comes from Pristionchus arcanus, assembly GCA_900490705.1. Lineage (NCBI taxonomy): Eukaryota > Metazoa > Nematoda > Chromadorea > Rhabditida > Neodiplogasteridae > Pristionchus > Pristionchus arcanus. The sequence continues at coordinate 9,280 of LS487278.1, read as the reverse complement.
TAAGAGATGCAGAGAAAAGACGAGAGAGCACGTGGAAATGAGAGAGTTCAGCGATTTTCTCGTAGCGAACTTTTTTTGCAATTTGGAACCATGACAAGAAGTCAGACAATTCAGAAACTTTGACGATCCGCTTCGCACATTCTTCAAGCGGGTTCTCTACATTTACAAAACTATCCATCCTGAAGAGGTAAGGTAATCTTTATTTATTGGCGCGTTACAGAATCCATCTGCTCCATTTCAGAAACCGTCAGTGCACAAACGATCCTTGTCTCCAACAACAACTGAGTCGTCTTGTTACTCTTCGAAGGAAGGGTTCAATGAGCGCGCCAATCACTATCAAGCACCTGTGAAGCCTCAATACAAAACCGAAGAATACGCTTCCACATCACCGCAATTCTCTCCCACCTACTGCGATGTCTACGAGCCAACCTCTCCCACATACGATGATGAACCCCCGGAGAAGAAGAGACTTGTGGAGCATGCTCATGCTCATCAAAGGTGACTTGCTATCATATTTTTGAAGTGGCGTGAACGAGATAGGAAAAAAATATTTTTGCAGCTCATCATCACTTCACATTCCTCCCATGTCCCT
>LS487275.1:134688-179621 GCA_900490705.1 Pristionchus arcanus | reverse complement strand
GATGCACTGTGCACTTGCATCTCTACTTTCAAAAAGAAATTAATAAAATGATGATGTATTGATGGTGTAATTTTCATTTAAAAATAAATATTAATTATTATTTGATTTTCAGCGGCACGCAGGCGCGCTACGACTACGGCGAGGCGCGCAATTGGGAGAAGTACGGACGGGTACGATATTATTTATTATTTAAATTTTTTTATTTAAACTACCAAAATACCCGCTTCAATAGTGTTTCATGTTATCTTCACATTCTGAGCTTGTATTACAAGGTTGCTGATCCATACTTGTATCATGTAAAAATCACGGAACTGTGCTTGTCTGACCATGTCTGTGTTATTCTTATAGCTGTCTTATCCCATATCCATTTCGCTTCTTTTGCAATAGTAACCAACAGCTCGCTGAACAGCACGAACAAGTTTATTGATTGAAACCTGTATTTGCTTTAGAGAATCTCCCTGTTTCCAGCCCTCCCCGCCCTCCTTCAATCTCTCCCGCATCCGCACCCCGCTGCACCTCTTCTGGAGCCGCGAAGACTGGCTCGCGGACGACATGGACATCCGAATGTTCCTGGACCAAGTGGACCCGGCTGTGATCAAGGTAGGAGTGATCTTTGGTCTTTGGTCTTTGATCTTTGAACTTTCAATTTCGAATTTCGTCTTTCAACTGTAGTTAGAGCAGGGATTAGGGTAAAATCTTACATGACATGGCTTTAGATTGAGTGTGCTTACATTAGGACTCTTCATAATTGATCCTTGATCTCTTGCAGAGCGCCGAGATCATTCCCGGCTTCAACCACTTCGACTTCATCTTCGGCACCGAGGCGGGCGATCGCGTCTTCAAGGTTGGTCTTTGATCTTTGGACTTTGATCTTTAATCTTTGATCTTTCGTTATCGGTTGAATAGTATTGTTTGTATTGATACACAGCCAAACTTCCTACTATTGAATTGGGGGAGTGAAACAGATCTATTATCCATGGTGAAACCCAAATGAATCTTGATTATGGAGTCGATTCTGGCAAAGGCATTGTTCATCGCAATCACTTGTGTGACGCACTTCCTTGTACAATAGGAAAACAGAAGTTGATCTTTAGACTTTGATGCATTTGAAACCTGATTTTTCATTTGCGATTTAGATATCTGGGTCCCGTTGAGTGATGCTGAGATTGAATTAGAAGAGTGGAACAGCTTTTGTATGTAAGGTGAAACTTAACTGAATCTTGATTTTCGAATTGAATCTACCCATGAGATAATAGAAGAATAGTGCCAGTGTAAAGCACCGCTGCTTGGAAAGAGAAAATACATGTTGGTCTTTGATCTTTGATCTCTAACCTCCCTCTATTTCAGCACATTCTTAACCGCATCGCGGAGGGCGGCACCAACCACGTGGACTACGTGCCCCGACGCTACCGTACCCCCACCGAGGATCAGGGATACTGTACCCGTGACTACTGTACCCGGGATACGGTAGCCGAGAGTAGCGAGTACGGTACCGAGCGGGCCCGCTTCGAGGCCTCAATATTCTCCCTCGCCAATTCATCATCATTGTTATGTTATTAGTACTCGGGTCAGACCACATTCCCTTTTCTTATCCTACTGTAGATGCAAAGATCAAAGATCAAACTCCCCCTAGAGCCTATATTATCGTACTGCCTGTACCGTACCATGACCGCTTATTCTGTTGATCCTACGAGTAATAATATCGATATGTGTTGCACGATTTGAAGTGGTACTGTGTACCGGATGAATAAATTTGAGATTTTATCGCTGCTAAACTAGCAATACATAATATTGTAATTGCAAGAAATCGGAAGCTTGTAAGATGATACGTCGCCAAAGACGCCGTGAAACGATTGGGTACATCTTCGGTGCCTTGTTAATGACCTTTGAGTGGTCAGAAAAACGGAAAAGTATGAAGGTTGAATGGTCTATCTTCGATTGAGAGAGAAGAGAGATAAGGGAGGGATGGTTTGATAGCGAGAGAGAGAGAAGGAGAGAAAGGTCACTGACTCTTGCGATAGCAAGCGAGCCACGTTGTTGTTTGCTTGATGGTTGCAGTTTAGTCAAATTATTTTTATTTGAATAATTATTGATTCTTTAGTCATTCAGTGTCCGTTATCGGTTGAGCACATCTGACTTGAGTGTAGCCTTCTATCATTTAGCGTTTAGTGACCAAGCGAGTGTTTACACCTTGAACCGAGTCACTGAAAGAGTGTATCGATGTGTAGTGATACTACTGCAATTCCCGCCAGTCAGAACACTTCCCTCTCAATTCTATGTGTTTCCTTTTAGAGAGTGATTATGCGCCAATATTCGTAAAGAACGCCTCGACTCCACTCGTTGTTATGTCTTTTTTTTTAAATTCCACCCGTTCAAGTTCAATTGAGTTTCACTGTTCGTATTTGTGCGGTTGCATTTTCGTTCATCAGTGCTGTTGCAGTCCATCTGTAATCATACAAAAATTAATGATTATCTTCCCCCACTTCTTTCACAGCACGCTACTTGGAACTTCTCTGTTTTTGGCCCGGCTACGACCGCTCTGAATATGAAAGGGATAGCGAATGGGAATGGTAGGGAGGAAATACTCTGCGAGGAAAGGTTGGGCCAAAAAAACAGAGAAGTGCCCGCTACTTTGTCTCTTCATTTTCTCGTTCCGGCAGTGCAGAATTTAAAGAATCCTATTTCAAATCATAACTATTTTCCTCGATCATTCAGATGTCCGTCGCCTTCGACTTCACCGACAAGAAGATCCTCGTCACGGGCGCCAGTCAGGGTTAGTTTTATGAAAATAAATTTGTATATCTTAAAATTACAAATCGAATGATCTCTTGCACGAGCCAGTATATTGCTGGTTTATATTTTTAGTGGACAATCAGTCGAGTTTCACTGTTCATATTTGTTTGGCTGAATTTTTTGTTCACCAGTTCTGCCGTCGACTTGAATCGAGCAAAATATAATACACTGTGTGCTGGCTTGAGGCGCACACGGCGCGCGCCGTTCTCACCACGTGTGGTCGGTCTTATCTTACTGATCTTTGATCTCTAGCCCAACAATAATACTCGTGTTAATAATAATTTGAAATATGAATATTTGGCTGTTTTACTATTTTACGCTGACTTTCTATAGAGCACGTGGAATAAAGAGAAGGATTCTTGTCGCTGAATGACCACCACAATAATTAGTCTGCAAAAAAATAAATAATTGAAAACGTCAAATACGCTTCACATGCGCTATTTGAGCTACTGATTTTCGTCTCACTAATGGGAAGAGTGTAGCTATGAACCAAAAATAACAATATTCACATTTTCGAAAATAATTAATTCCAGGCATCGGTCGGGCGATCTGCGTTGCTCTGTGCAATGCGGGAGCGCGAGTGTATGGGATGGCCAGGAATGAGGCGGCATTGGAGGCATTGGGCGCCGAGGTATTATCTATTTGGTTAGAGTATTTGGAGTTGAGATGCTCTAAAATAAGGGAAAATAGAGATGAGAATTTCGAAAGGGCTTGTTTCTTGTGAAAACCGTGTAGAAAAGATCAAGGAATGAGGCGGCACTGGAGGCATTGGGCGCTGAGGTTCATAATATCTATTGTAAAATAGAGCAGATAAGAGTTTCGATGATCTCGTTGTTCACCTCCACTAGATACAAGTGAAAGGTTGCTGTCCATGAGCAATAGCATGAGGAAGATCAAAGATCAATCTGCAGGCCGGTCCCAAATTCACTGCCATTGCCGCTGACGTAACTCTGGATGCGGAGGAAATGAGCAATCTGCTCGAGAAGCATCAACCGTTTGATGGTGGGACGTCAAGCAATAAATATCTTATTTGGACTCTTGTTAGCTGTTGAAAGGTCTCCTATGTCGCACACTCTCACGAATTCTTCGCCCTGAAATTTAGCTCTCGTGAAAACTATGATTTCCGTTAACCCATCGCTTAGTTGTCGATGAAAATAAATCAGAAGGAGAGATCAAAGATCAATCTGGCAGGTCTGGTGAACAACGCGGGGATCGCAGTGCTCGAGCCGGCCGAGTCGACCAGTGAGGAGAGCATGGAGAGGTTTATTATTATAATTTTGTTTAGATATTTCAAATATGAAAAAAATGTGAATGATCACTGGTTCGATGACCTTTAAATAAACTATATAATATTATAGTCTATATTCCCGTTCAGAATCATGGCGGTAAACTTCCGTGCTCCGGTGGTGCTGGCTCAGGTATGCTTTATTTATTTTTTCATGATCCGTTTATTCTGTCAGAGGAAATTCAATGAAAATTTCATTGATGTTGGATCGAATATGTTTCACACTGGATTCAAAGTGGCTGATTGATTTTTTGAAATGATAATGCCTCGCGGCAGACATTAGAAAATATGATAAAAATAAATAAATAATTTCGGATTTTGCTTTCTGCTAGTTTATGTGATTATAAATAAAATACAATATTTCTTTACAAGAATTTCATCAATGACCAGATCGTCCTTCGCGGAATGCGCGCTGCTTCTGTGGCCGGGTCGATCGTCAATGTATCATCGCAAGCGGGACTCGTGCCCCTGAAGGACCATCTGGCGTACTGTAAGCGTCTTCCAGTTATCGATTACTGACTTTCTTGAATTTTGTGGATAATTAGATCAAGCATCCTGAGGATCTGAAACGCTCAGAATCAGTAAAATCAATTGTCATCAAATGAGATTTCAGGCAGCTCTAAGGCCGCGCTCGACATGGCAACGCGCTGCATGGCCGCTGAGTTTGGAGAGTACGGTAGGTTGAGGGTACCGTAGCCAGGATACGGTATTCTGGAGTATCGTACGATCATGGCACAGTACCCTAATTGATAAAAAAATCGATACTCAGGCGTGCGCGTCAACTCCGTCAACCCGACCGTTGTGATGACGGAGATGGGCAAGAAGGTGAGTACGGTAGCGCTACCGTATCCTTTGGATACTGTAGGTATTATTCAGTTATCGATCGATCGCTGATTCTATAGTCATGATTCATGATGCAGCTCTGAGCTTTTGAATACTGTAATACCAGTAGCCTAGGATGCATCTTTTGCAAACTACTTGTGGGAATGTCGTAGTTCAAGAGAGAGAGAGAGGTAGCTATGATAATAATCATAAACTGACTTTTCTCAGGCATGGAGTGATCCGGCGAAGGCGGGCAAATTGCTGGACCGCATGCCGAGTGGGCGATTCGCTGGTGCGTTTTCACTAATGTTCTAATTTTAATCGTCTATTGTGATCTGATCAGTTCTTCTATAGCGCTTTATGTCTCAGTGGAACATAAAATCTGGCCAGAAACAGCGGTAATAATTTTGAAAGAGGCGTTTACCAGAAATTATTTCTTTCGAAATTCAGAAGAATCTGACGTCGTGCAATCGGTGCTGTTCTTCCTGTCGAATGCGTCCGCGATGACTACTGGTAATTAATTAACTATTTATTTAATTAATTATTCAATAAAATAAATAATTTCAGGTCACGCACTGCCAATCGATGGAGGCTTCACGACTTGTTGAATTAGGCAAGAAATTCAACGTGGCATGACCGTTTGGTCATGAATATTGCGTAATGATATTTTCTTTTGATAAAATAATTTATCGCAGTTTTACAATCAAAATGACGATGCATTCACATCTCACATGGATATTCCTTCAGAAGACAGTTCCCAACGAGCCATTCCACATAATCGTACATGAAGAAAAAATCGCCTTATCCTGTTCGTTGTTCTTCTGTTCATCTCGAATTATATATCGATATAATTGTACATGAATGTTCGTGTCTCTGTCGTCCAGTTGTCTTTCTAAACCACAATTATCAGCATTATAAACTACTCGAAATATAAAAAGGGAATTTAACGAACTCACTTGATTCTACATTGTATTCTTCATTTCAGTTCATCGTTTAGAGATGAGTTCGTTGAAACGGGGTAGGCATTTCTAAATGATTTCATTAATTGAAACGGCGAACTAACAACATAAACAACATGAACTAAAAACGAGATGAGAAAACGAAGAGAAAAAGGAATGGCAATCTGCGTTGTGCGAAGGATTATATAAGCGCTTTCAATACTATCGCATAAACCGCAACGAAGGATGGATCGTTTGTCTCTCTCATTTCACAATGTTCCCTCGTTTCTCTGACTGACGAAAGATAAGGCAAACGAAGAGACGAGAACATTGCTCCGATGAAGGCAATAAATGGCGGTATTCAACGAGAAAGAAGAGAATGGATTGCTGAATCGGCACGAATCGAGGGGGATTATATTCGATTCGAGATCGATAATATTGCAAATCGGTTGCGAATGCGAATGAAAAATTGCAAGGAAGGGAAGAGAAGGGAGTAATACCAGACTTTTATGTTTTTATCGATCATTGCAGACATGAATGGAATTAGATACGAATCGGTGGCAAGAAAGGCAATTCGAGGTCGATAGTACAGATTCGCTTCCCTTTCTTCTTTGTGTCGCTGTAGTTTGGATGCAGATTGTGATAATGGAATTCGCATTTTCATAACGATTTACGCAATCATTGCACTCGTTTATCCGGTTTGTGAGGCTTGCTCGCGTCTTACAAATAATACAAAAATGCGTTGTAACAGTATACTTCTTTTCCGGGATCGTCCTCAGAGAGTTCTTTTCAGGTAAAAATTCCCTGCAAGGGAGGAATTTGCAGCGATTCGAATAAATCCGGCGCTCGGTCGGATGATAACTATTTTGCAAAGTGTTCTGTTTCATAACAATTGACTCTCGCCTTGAAAAGTTCTCATCCTATCTAGCGTCCTAGAACCTTGACTCAAGGGAAACAACAAGTACTACTCACGTGCATTCTTCCATGAATTTGAATCCAAGTTTTGTTGCTCCGTCTCCGCATGGAAAAATCCCATGTGCGCATCCATTTCTCACATTGGTTGAAGGTGGCTGATAATATTTGTCATTTTTTCAGACCCATAAATTGAATTACTCCTACATGAAAAATAAGAACATGAATTACCAGAATGAACGGAAGGATGTTCGTCCTGGCGGTTACTTGAATGGCAGCACTCTTTACGGAAGTCATTACAGCCCAGACAGTTTACTGAAAAGTAGGCTTTGAAAAAAAACAAGATAACAAGTTGCATAATATGGGAAATCAAACCCTTCACTACAGATATCTAATATGGAATGAGGAGTGCGAAGAGTGATTTCCCTCTTGAATAGTAAAAAGGACTATTCGAGAACAGAAAATTCACTTCGCAATATTCTGACATTACGGAACACGGACTAATGAAGACCAAAATGTTCTTATATCAAAGTTCTTGTAGTCCTGCCTATTCTCAAAAAGAAAACCAACCTGGTATCGAGGGTATCGCACCCGTGTCCGTAGGGATGCATGACCATGCCGTTGTCATGAAGATTACAGCAATAATTCTTGATCTTCTTCTTCAGGACCATTGATTTACTCATATCGTAGTTGTGATCATCATTCAGTAGAGAACGTGTAGAGTTCGGAAAAGATTGATTTTTTGACATATATTTAGATTGAGACATGGATCGATTGCGCAGCAAAGGTGTTAGCACTGTCCGCCAGGCGGTTTGAGACAAGAAAATTAGCGAGCAAGGGAGTGAACATAATAATGATCCCGAACGTGCAACGCTACTGGCCAGTCAGTGACCACCACCAATGCCCCCCTCCGCCTTAGGTAGGCCACCAGCCCAATTATCCATTTCGTCGCATCCCGTTCCAATGATGAGCACATGCATTTACCCCACCCAGTCTTTATGCGGTAAGAAAAAGGTAAAGGTCATCCCATTAATCAAGGCACTTGCGTCCTGATCACTGCAGGGGTGGAATGGGATGGAATAAAATAATGCGGTCTGTAGAGTTCGAAATGCCTGTTTTCGCACAGCGTGTTTTTTTCAATGCAGTCGAATAAACCACTACGATGAATGATCTGCTTCTTTCATTTTACAACGTTTCTCTGCTTGACATGAGAGAAGGCAAAATGAAGATACAAGAGCATTGCTCCAACGATGGCAATAAATGGTGCCTTTGGAAGGGTATTGAAAGTGATGAAAAGGAAAAGGGATCGCTTTCGTACTTGTTCTGTATCCATGCATCATCTGATAAACTTTAATTCTAGTTAATTATTTTACTAAACTCTTGTTCATGTTCATTACGATAACACACACTCATAGCACACGTTTATTGAGTCTTTCAGACAAAGGGAAGGCATGTTTGCCCTTACGGGGCACTCGAATGGAAGAATTGCTGACGGAAGATTGGAGCAGCCGAGGCAATTTTTTTTTTTTTGAAAGGAAAAAAATGTAGTGTGTCCAAGTCAAGCCATTTTACAGTCGCAAGGCAACGCTAGGTGGGACGGACTATCCCCTTCTCTTAATAGGTTTATTCTAGAATAATCAATTCGCAACGTTTCAACATTATGCAATCAAGGTCATATTTTGGTTGCTGTGAATGTCAAACTGTTCCGAAATAGCGAGTCCGTGATAATAAAAAAACTAACCTGTCATCGAGGGTATCGTTCCCGGGTGTGTGGGAATACACGTCCACGCGGTTGATAGTATCGTGAAGCATACTGCATACTTGATCTCCATTTATTTCTTCGTATCGTATTCAATAGTCGTGATCGTCATGTTCAGTAGAGAACGTGTAGAATTCTAAGAAGATATTGTATTAGATCGAGACATGAATCGAGACATTTTCGAACTCTAATTGTGTCGAGTTCGCAACGAAAAAAAGAAGCTCGATTGGGCGCAACGAGTACGAATGATGATGCGCGATAGACGAGAATTCTTACAATTACAACATGGTAGGGTTGCACGTTCGAAATCGGGATAACCGAATCCCCTCGCGCCAGACGGTTAGAAACAAGAAATTGCGCACGCGAGCGAGAGATTTTACAGAACAAGAGGGTCGGTATTTAATAGCATCATTCCCGTGCAAGCCTACTGCCCTCCGCCCCGCCACCAGCCCCATTATCCATTTCAACGAGGATCGCGTGCATCAATCCCACCCTGTCTTTATGCGGCGATAGAATAAGAAATTCAAGGAAGGCCATTCGCCTAGTTCCGAACTGACCCGCACAGACCATTCCGAGCTCCTATTACCCTTTATTGCTAAGCAATTGGGAGGAACTATCTACTAAGGCGCCTCGAGAGAACACGAACTTGTGAGAGACAGTGAACGGGAGAGGGACATGATTTGCGGGAAAAAAAGGTAATGACTGGCTCTGGGAAAGGGAGCAACCCTGAGATAGTGAGGGAGGAGGGAAGTGACCGGGTAGGTTAAGAGTACTCTTTGGATGAATATCCATTATATTATATGCTCATGCATCGTGTAAAAGGCGTAGATGTACAAAGAAAAGAGATGAATAGTAGAAAGATACCAATTCATTGCTCGGTATTCTGAGATTGTGACTGAACATGGGACGGAGGCGGGAAATGGCTAGATGGTGAAAGGGTACTCTTCGGACTAATAGTTGATGGCATCATCATGAACGATGTTCGAACAGGCGATGCATACTGCTTCACTCCGTCGCGAAGTGAAGGGTTGAAGACGAGATAAACGAAGGAAGGAAATACATGCTATCATATTAATAATATTGATAATAATGATAATAACTAAACAATATTCATTGCGTGATCTGTGATTGTGAGGGAGGCGGGAAATGGCTAGATGGTGAGAGGGTACTCTTCGGACTAATAGTTGATGGCATCATCATGAACGATGTTCGAACAGGCGATGCATACTGCTTCACTCCTTCGCGAATTGATGGTTTGAAGACGAGATAGACGAAGGGAGGAATGCCGTGCAGGAGCTGCAAATGCTTGTAATTTTTGTGATTGGAAAGCTGCAGAATTATTGCGGCTGCTAAACGCAGGAATTATGCTAAATACCAGTTTTAAACATGTAAATAAAATAAAGTTGATCTTTACCTGCCACGAAATCTGCGCAATGTACAGAAAAGCGTCCGTTGGCGTAACGTACTGGAAGAGCATGTACGCTGAAATATTAAATTTTGTATTTTAAATATTTATTTATTTTATTATTTAATTTATAATAGCTAAATGACTCACTAACGCCCGTAGTCGAGTGCACTACGACGATGATTCCGGATTGGATGGAGAGCTGCAAAAATTATTTATGGTTGCTAAACGCAGTAAGGACGATACCAATGCTGCAGCTCGGTTCAGCGCGTTGGAGTTGTTCTGGTTGCTGCTGGTTTTGCCTCTGGAATGATTTTTCCGTTAAAAAAATTAGAAACTCATTTATATTTTCGCCCGGAGAGGCTCAAGAGCGCAAAGAAAGGACTAACTTGAATAGAAGATACAGTAGCATAATCACGTAAGCAATCGAAGAGAACAAGGGCATCATTGTGTTGTTGAAGATGTGCGCAACGTTGTAATACTTAATTATTATAATTATTATTAATTAGTATTATAAAATCAATTATGCAAGCAATATTTCATCAAAGTGACGTGTCCCAGATTGAATCAAGTACATATTATTAAAGGAGGGCGAAAGTCAAAGTTTTCGTAGGTAAACTGGCAGTACAGGCCGGTTGGCACCTTGATAGCGAAGTGATTCCCCAAATTTTAAAGCTCTAGCTCAATTCTGAAGCGAGATACAAGTGTTTAAAGTTTCTACAGGGCTCAGGGAAAATCAAGATGCGCGGTGCAAAGTGGGAGGGGAGGCGATTCCCATCCTCTTCCCTCTCTCAATTTGCATGTTGATCTACCTTTTGCACCGCGCATCTACCGTAGTACTTCCTGGCGATAGCACAAACTTGAACAGCCTTGGACGCCTTGCGCACATGGGATATCTTCTCTATTGTCAACGCGCTTTTTGGCTTATCTATTTCAGTTATTTTCGCTAACAAAGGCGGCTCATGGATACGACCTAGGTGAGAAACTGCATGTTCTGCGTACGACATGCACTTAAGTGGCCAGAAAACTGTTGAAAATTGTGGCTGAGAAGTTCAAAATAAGAGAAATCCTATTTTGAACTCCCCAATAACACTTCGAGAAGCTCTCTATCGTATCACTGGCATGTGGAAAAGTGTGTGAATTCAAGAGACGTAAATATTGGATGAGTGTTTCGGACTGTAAAAAGCTAATTTTCACGAGAATTCAGTGTTGTATTTTGAATGCGCACGTTTCTGTGCCTTAGAACACGTATTTCTCAACGATGCTTTGAGCACTCATTTCGTGAACTAAAAAAAAGGATTTCACTAGCAAAAAATCACTTGCTTTTGAGGACTCACTTTAGTCTCAGCTCAAAGCACAAAGATGTTATTTGAATGATGAACTGTTAAATTTGATTGGCTCCCGCCATAAAAATGTGTTCAAGCAAATGAATTCAATGTTGCAATGTAGTTGCTGCTCGCTGCCTGCGTCGACACTTTTTGCCTTGTCTATCAAGATATATCTGAAAATATCACAGCTTCCTTAGGCGAAAACTTCAGACATGACGCTGCTCTAGGGGTAGTCATAGCATTGCCATTTGTATCACAAAACAGCTTTGGGAGTGACGAAGTGTAAGGCCTGAGATCGATAAATATGTTCAAAAACAGCTATACTCCTAGTTTCCATAGGAAAGAAGTGTAGACGGTGACGCGGGTGGGCATTGTCGTAGCACAAAACTCCCTTAGACATGACGACGAACAAGACCTGCACTCGGGAGTTCTGAAGATGAAGTCATACCAACATCAAGGCCGAATGATCTCCAGTACTAGACGACAGTAAAGGTAAAGGTAAAGGTCATCCCGTTACTCAAGGCACTTGCGTCCTGCGGGAGATCACTGCTAGGCCAGTGATTATTAGGCCAATTCAGTCCGGAGAGCCCAATCTCTTCTTCGGACCTACTTTACCGCGTGATCTAGTCACTTCCAATTCCCCTTTCGGGCGCCTTGGTGAGGCGGTACAAGTGAGGCGCCTTGGGGAGGCGGACGACAGTACTAGTACTAGTACTAGCCTTGGATAGATTATATTCAAAAAAAAGATCAACCTTTCAGAGAATATGATCACCCAAATTTATTAGTTTCTCTCACAAACTCCCAACAAATTCTGCACAAAATTTCTCCAAAGAAGATACCTATTCAAGCTCATTTTGCAGCGCCCAGACACGGAAGAAACCTGAATTATTATGTGTGGTCTATTCAAGTGAAGAACTGGCATGAGAAGCCAGATACAAATTTGAATCAAAAAGTTGTGTGGAACCAAAGGAAGATATGTCCTATTTTTAAGTAACTTTTTCATTTGTAAGAGAACAAAGCGATCAAATCCTATCGAGGGTATCCTTTTGTGTTGCTACTAGTGATATCAATTCAATACCCAATACTGAGTGTGAGAGTCAATACCAATTAATTGGGTAATTGGTATTGGGTTGACCAATTACTTGACTTTTATTCCTTATTTTCCGAGGGAGTGAGCAGCCCCAAGTTAATTAATTGGGTATTGGAATTGGTTGGGCATCCCTAGTTGCTACCCATCTTTGTCGTATATTTCTTTCCGAACCTGATCTACGGCAGTCCTGAACCCTCCGAACTCCCATCTCTGTTTTCTCCGATATCTCCCAAGGAGGGCGGAGCCTCCTCGAATTCGAAATGGGCGGGGCCTGGAAATCCTAAAGTCCAGCCGGGAATATCAGTTGTCTGTGTCAGGAGCCGCTCCAGAGAGTCAAATTCCTGGTCTCTGATCCGAACTATGAAGCTCGTTACCGTAGTTGGCTGGCTGTTGATTGGGCTCATTCAACTCGGGTATGTTCGAGTCCAAAACTCTACAAAAGTTCCCTTTCCCACATACTCCATTCACAATGGGCTTCATTGACTCTGAACGAAATAGCAACCTTGAAAAATAAACACTAATCTCCAGATTCCTTGATGGCTGCTCACACCCGCATCGCCACCACCAGGAGACCGCCCAGGTTCGAAGTTTTCTGATCACGAGTATACGTTCAGTTCTATAAAAGTAATCTGCTCAGGTCCGTCAACTGCGCCACAAGCTCCTCCGTGGAATGATGATGAAGGAGGAGCAGATCAATGGAATGGATGATGAGGTAAGATATAGATAGATTAAATCCTGAAGAATTAGAAATGGTCTGGATATGAAAATAGTTCAGACTAAGCAGAATGAGCTTCTTATCAGTGTTCTAACATTGTTTTGGCGTTTAGTATAACATTTTATGGAATTCCATTCAGGACATCGACGAAGTCAAGCAGATCCTGCCCATGATCGATGCTCATCTCAATGAAGAGAAGCATGAGCGACGTCACGTGATTGAGAAGGATGTTGATGATATTGGTGAGAATAATTTTAAATTTTAATTTTGTTAATTAAAAAAAATAAATAAAATTCGATTTTTGATTGAGAAGGACCTCGATGATCTGGGCGAGTGGACATCATTGTCGAAATTTCTTCCATTCTAAATTTTGATCATTGATTGGAAATAGTGAAAGCCACGTAGGGTCATTTTGGATACCTGAATTCTGAATTTTATGATTCTGGGAAAAAATCAAAGTGTTTCAGCCTCCGACGAGCACCTCTTTGAACTGCCCGACTCCTTCTCTCAGCGCGATCTTATCAACGTCTTCGTAAACTTTCATATTCGGCCGTGAGCTGAAATATTGATTCCCAGATCAGAAAATATCTTCAGTATGTTCGACGCCAACGCTCGCGTGACGATTGATGTGAAGGCCCGAGAGATTGGATCGGTAAGGAACTCTTTCTACACTCAGTTCAGAAGCTTACTCGCCTCCCATTGACACGATGCTAATAGGCGATGGGCTTCGCGCTCACTTTCCGCGGAAAATATAGACTACAGTCAAATTTTTGATTCAGGAAACATTCTACTACGTTGCCTCCAACGAATTGACTCCTGTCAGAGATGTGAAGAAGGTCAGAATGCAACTGGACACGGAGTTGATGAAGAGGTTCGTATTTTTTTTTGTTTTTTTTTCACAAACGGAGGACTTGACTTTGAATACTCCATCTTTTCAGTGACAAATTGCTATTGCTCACAACGCACCCCGCATCTTGATAGTGTCTCTAGCAATTTTTAAGCGCTTTGCGACATTAGCACTCATCAGATGGTTCACTGCCCCCACTCCCTCGATCGTTCTCGCCTTCGAAGTGAGAGATGACGACGCGGATCTGATCATCAACAAGGATGATGATGACGCGGATGGAAAGGTATCCTGAAATATTTGTAACTTTACATTAGCCGTAGCGACCCGAAAATACTGTTTTGAAAAAGATTCAATTTGTGAGGAAGAATCAATCAATTTATCAGGAGCTAGATTGGCCGAACAAAAAAGGAGAATGGCTTTTAGAGACCCCACCCTAGGCATTCACATCTAGATAACTACAAAGTGACTCAAGGCAAGCACCTCCCGAGTACTTTTTATCATCCCAACTCTAGGCTGTGGCAGGTGGTGCCACCCAAAGAAGTGGGCATCTTTTATGTATTATAGCTCAAGGGCTGGCAAATCCGTTCTACCCGCATACTACAAATTTTGAGCTGAATTGTTGCATTTGGTGGATAAGAAAAAGCTTCAAAACTCCCAGAAATTCATGTAGAATTTCGACCAGGCGGTAGACTACACAGTAAACATGTGTTAGTTTCCAGCACAAGAGCTTTCCCGGGTACACTTCGTCATCACTGATTGAATCCTGAAGAGGTAACAGGTGGTAACATCCAAAGAAGTGAAGAGCTCCCAAATGTCATGAGATGTCTGAAAATACCTCAATTAGTTGTGCTAATGAGTTGTCCATGTTTAGAGGGTCAAAGATTGAATTTAAAATTGAGCTTGAACTTGAGGGCTTCACTAAAACACAGATCGAAAGCTCACATGAAGTAGCACATTTACAACATCAAACCATAGGCCATTGTAATAACAGAAAATAACTAGGAATGCACAGAAAAATACATACAAAATTATTCAGCGCGTCACGCTCGAGCTGGACCTCGCCGCTCGCTCCAGAAGAAAGAGACAAGTCGATGGAGTCAAGGGAGTCGAGAGAGTCTGCGAAGAGGGCGAAAAGGACCAGGAGTGCTGCGTGATGTCGAAGATGATCAATTTCAAGGTTTTTAAAAAATATTTTAATTTTAATTAAATTAAAATAATACAGGAAATCGGCCTGAAAAACATCATCAGTCCCGAGTCGGCGATGGTCAGTTGGTGCGCCGGCACGTGCAACAATGAGACCAGCTTCGAGGTAGATACTTTCTTTTTTTTATTTCCAGGAAAAAACAGTGAAAACAGACAATTAGTGTCACTTTAACCTAACTTGTTCCGGAAATGCTCTAATATTAATTTCAGCCCCTATTCGGCAAATTCTCCACCCAGCTCCACACCACTAAGAACATGGACGGACCGTGCTGCTACGGAGTCAAGTGAGCTTTGTTGTTGTTATTGTTGTTATTGTTTTCATTTGTTATTGTTATTATTCAGATCCAACCACATCGACGTCATGTTCATGAACGAGGATTCGGAAGTGCGGAACACGCGCATCTTCGATGTGGCATTCACCGAGTGTCTGTGCCATTGATTGGCGATTGATTATCAATCGATAATCCATGATCGCCTACCGTACTTCTCCCTACCCCCATTCCGTTCCCTGACGAATCGTCTACATTTTTTATCGATTAATGACTGCATTATCCTGCTTGTAGAGCCGAGGATAAAGACATTGCATTCACCGAGTGTCTGTGTCATTGATTATCGATTAATTTCTGACTCGGCGCTCTATTCCCCACAATTTTCAAGTACATAACCTTGTAGAGAAGCTGATAAAGCAATTGCATGCTCACATATTGGTGCATGATTATTTATTAAATACCTACCGTAATCTATCCAAAACAAAATCAATTGTGATTGTTTTTAGTCACATTATCCTAGAGTTCCTAGGAATTCTGATCACATGCCTGCCTGATTTTTGATCACTTCTCACTGCCAAACAACCTCGAGTTGTTTCCCGAGAAATGATTTGATAAACAGGCAAAAACGGGAGTCATAAGGTTCACGAGAGCATTGAGAATAACAGATTACGGTAGTCTCTCTGACGGCTAAATGGGGCAACATACACATCTCAAAACGACTAGATTAAAAACCCTCGGAGGAATAGACGTAGGGATAAAATGTAGTTCAAAATTGTATCATGTATACAGAGACTTCACTGAATCCTGAATCTACAGCATTGTGAATTATAATATTTTCAGACAATTTATGCATTACACTACAACTTGATATTAGCGAATTTTGAGAAGGCTGTTATATTTTTGCAGACTGTAAACATTACAATGTCGTAGGTGCTGATTGACCATAGGATGCATTGCAATAATAGTTAAGAAGTCAAGATCACAGATCAAACGGAATATGAAATCTCAGTATTCAAACACACGGATATTTGGTGAATTTCGTAGACGGTTAGCTAGGCAAAGGATACAACATCATACTGATTTCAAGAATATAGATAGAAGTTCAGGGTCAAATTATGGAATGATGATCAATATTACTCAAGCACACCAATACTCAGTGAATGCGATATCGTAGGTGGCTAGCTAGCTAAACGATACAGCATCGTGTTTTTGTGAGAAATTGCATTTACTGGATAAAAATATGGATTCAAAGAATAGATCATTGTTCTATGCACATCTACACTCCGTGAATGCAACATCGTAGACACGCTGACTATTCACCTCCCCGTCCTCATTGGTGTAGAGGATATCGATGTGCGAGGAGCTGGAATATTAATTATATTTAATTAATTATAATTAACTTAACATAAATAATTAACCCACCTCGTTCCATGGCAACACGCCTCTCCAGTAGAGTTATCATGATGCATCATTGTGGTGTAGGTGGAGAAGAGCTTCTAAAATATATTTTTACTACTAAAAGTTGCAATATTTTTCCATGCTGATTTTCCGTCAATTTATTCCATTTTTGTGAATATCTCGACCCACCTCAAAGCTCGACTCCAGCTTGCATGCGCCCTCACACCAGCTGATCTCCGCCCTCTCCGGGCTGATCACATTCTTCAGACCGAGTTCCTAAATATTTAATTAATTTTATTTATTAAAATACAATTAATAATAAAATTAATAGAGACCCACCTGTAACTTGACGATCTTGGACCGGATGCAGCACTCCTGACCGTCGACTCCCTCCTTGCAGGCTGTATCGATGCCCTTGGTTCTTCTTTTAGTCCTAGAGCGAGTGGCCAGAGCGAGTTCCAGCATGACGCGCTGAATGATTCATTTTATCGTATGAACAATGTCTGGTTTCTTTCTTAGTGTTTGCCTTATGCCTCCGTAAAACTGCCGAAGCTAAATGAAGTGAATCATATCCTAGGGGTGAAACATATCAATTCTATCATTGGGAATTATGATCGGAATTTATTTCTGGCATCGATTTTTGAATTTCTTCGAATTCCCGTGAAAGTGTCTCCAACCGCGTCAACAACACGCACTCGTAGGCTCAATTCAGCGAAATGTCCGTCTCATCCAAGAACGACCATCCGTTTTATCATCAGGGTTGATATTTTGATGTTATTTTTTTAAAGAAGACGCGTCTCTTCGATTGCCAAGGCTAAACGAAGTGAACATATCCCACGTGTGAAACATAAAAAAATCAATCAAATGTTCAGGATTTACTTTTGCCCTCGAGCTTCGAAATTCCTTGAATTCACGTGAACCGGTTGTGTCTCCAACCTCGTCAACAAGACACTCTATCGCGGGATTCAGTGAAATGCCCATCTCTTCATTTCACGTGTTGCCTGACTGTCCGAGTGACGTGAAGACTCGAATTCAGGAGAAATGTTCCCTGTCTGTCTCATTTTGCCGTTACTCTCTTCAGTCAGAAAACGATAGAGAAATGAGAGGGACATGCCATTCACTCGTGGGGCTAATTACTAATTAGAGGGTATTTTCGCAACAGCGGCTCGTGACATTTACCTCACTTCTTGGGATTTCTTGCTCGCGCTCTTCAAGTGGGATGACGACAAACACGCGACCAATCAAGCTAATTTTCGGGTAATCAGAACACTCGGTCTACTAGTGCTCGAAATACGGACCGCCGTCTCTTCGATTTGCACGCTCTCTCGACCACTTGACCAGCAGTGAGAATGAAAATGAAGAGACGGCATTTCAGAGTTCTACGGTACCCGAGCGTAATACATAAAATATGAAATTGTAAAGTCACTAAATTTAAATATAATTAACCTTTCCATCCGCATCATCATCATCTTTGTTGATGATCAGATTCGATTCGACATCGCGCAGTTCGAAGGTGAGAATTATCGATGAAGTAGAATCCGTGAACCATCTCAAAATTTCAAATTTATTTTTTATCGTGAAAGTTATCACCTCTTCATCAACTCCGAATCCAGCTTCATTCTGAGCTTCTTGACCTGGGGGTAAGCATTGATCTCCTGTGATCCAACGTAGTAGAAGGTTTCCTGAATTATTATTGTTGTTTGATTCGATTTGAATTTAATACCGATCCAGCCTCGCTCGCCTTCACATCAATCGTGACGCGAGCGTCGGCGTTGAGCACTCTGAAGTGGCAGGTTCATTTGATTTAATGAGGATAAACTTCATTCATAGCAAACAACTTCGATCATGTTCACTGAGTTCATTGGGCCACTTAGGAGTTGACAATGAGTAAAGTATTTGCTTACGGTCGAACATGGAAGTTTACAAAGACATTCAGCAGATCTCGTTGGGAGACAGCCTCGGGAAGCTCGAAGAGGTGCTCGTCGGAGACTGAATTTCGTAATTAAATATTGTATATTTTTAAAGTTCACAAATATGCCAGGATGGACATTCCGCCTCTTATTTCTCGAACTCTTTCATCGGTCAGAGTAACGGGACAGTGCGAGGAATGAAGAGACGGAATATCATTTACAGCGAAACTTTCTTTTCGAAGATTCTTTTCGACCACTAATTTACTTACACTTACTACAGTTGAACCCACCCCCTTTCCAAAGAATATCTTCTCTCTTTAGTCATGGATAAATTATGACTATATTATACTCACGAAGATCATCCTGATCCTTCTCGATCACGTATCGCGTCTGGCGCTTGTCTTCGGGTTCGTGAACATTGAGCATAGGGAGAAGCTGTTTGGCCTCCTCGATGGACTAAACATCGAAATTAAACACCAGGATCAGAGATAGCGCAAAAGGAAAAGGTATGCATTTTCCTCGCTACGAAGCTCGCTAGGGGTGCGGCAGAATTAGAGGGAGGAAATAGAATGCGCGCACTGGATAAGTTTCAGCCAGGGATCAAGAACAGAGTAGAGCAAGAGATGGAATTTCTTTGATTGAGCTTCGATTTCCCTATCATATGAGCGTAGTTGCCTAAGAATCAATCACAACAGTGTTGACGCTGGGACACCAAAATTTCGAAAAGTTGCGTATAGAGGTTCTCGAGGGTGCTGATGATCGTGGTCAACTTCATTTTGCACCAATTCATTCCGTGCAGCCGTGCTGCAACAGTGCTGTAAATCAAGATTTTTCCATATCTCCAATTCGCGTAGAGCAATCTTTACAAAAATGTCAGAGGGTATGTAATCGATCATGGCGAATTCTATGGAATGCTTATCGTGATGATTAACTTTCGCTGTCTCCAGTTAAAAATTTGTTTTCGAATACCAAGTATTAGTGGAACTAGCTTTTTGCATAGGAAGATGCGCCTCAACGAGAGGAACATTTTGATGTTAATAGGTATGGGGTTTGAAATAGTCACTTTTGTGATACATCACATTTTGTTTATCAATTTTTGATCATTTCCAATTATTCATTCCATCCTCACCGCGCGATCCGCTAAGTGGTTGAGGAATGAAATGAGTTTCACCTTCAACTTTACAAATCGTAGTCTATATGTACATGAATCGTCGAGTTGTATGGATGTCTTGTTACTGATAAGTGGACGCGACTGAGAATTAAACTGGAATAGCCCCCATCGAGGGATCCTGTACCCCAACTATAATACCATACCCCGGCCTACCGTGGACCTTGCATTATTCTGTCTTGGAATCAGATAATCAATAAATTTGCACGAAAGGTGATTATAATCGATCAACTTCGCGTTAAAATTGACAAAAGTACGATACGATTTGTAAAGTTGAAGGTGAAACTCATTTCATTCCTCAACCACTTAGCGGATCGCGCGGTGAGGATGGAATGAATAATTGGAAATGATCAAAAATTGATAAACAAAATGTGATGTATCACAAAAGTGACTATTTCAAACCCCATACCTATTAACATCAAAATGTTCCTCTCGTTGAGGCGCATCTTCCTATGCAAAAAGCTAGTTCCACTAATACTTGGTATTCGAAAACAAATTTTTAACTGGAGACAGCGAAAGTTAATCATCACGATAAGCATTCCATAGAATTCGCCATGATCGATTACATACCCTCTGACATTTTTGTAAAGATTGCTCTACGCGAATTGGAGATATGGAAAAATCTTGATTTGCAGCACTGTTGCAGCACGGCTGCACGGAATGAATTGGTGCAAAATGAAGTTGACCACGATCATCAGCACCCTCGAGAACCTATATACGCAACTTTTCGAAATTTTGGTGTCCCAACTCCTGCTCGATTCTTAGGCAACTACGCTCATATTCATTGTCAGACTGGAAGGCAGGAAGAAGTCCCCTGGAAATATTACCACATCCTTAATATTACTGTTCCTCATTCATATTTCACGCATCAGTTTGTAACGACATTTACCATCTCCCTTTTTACATTCTCTTTAGACCACTTACTGAGCCTTAGAAATGCTTATTGGATGCTTATAACAGCAAAACTATCATACCTCATCCCCGATCCTCTTTATCTGTTCCTCCCTCATGCCCATTCCATGCAGCAGTTTATGTCTACATTTCACTATCCCAAATTCGATCTTTTCAATTTTTTCTAATTGACAATTTTGAATACCTCATCCCCGATCCTCTTGATCTGGTCCTCTTTCATGCCCATTCCTCTCAACAGTTTGTACCGGAACTTGCGCACATGGTGGTCCTCTTGGCGATGAGAGCAGCCGTCGAGGAATCTTAATTAATATAAATTAATTTAAAGCATAATTAAATACGTATTTTTATAATATTGTTAAAACTATGCCTATGATCTCTGTAACTCTGAAACTCACCCCAGCTGCACGGCTACCAACACCAGGACGAAGAAGTTTTGAAGTTTGTTCATTGATTCCGATGAGACAGCTAAGAAGAGGACAGGCTTCTACTGACACTGAGATAAGGCCCTCGAGATTGGCGTTTTGAGTTTCGAGACTCCGCCCCTCTGAAAAGCGATGGGTTGAAGCTCCGCCCACTGTTAGAGAAAACGGGGCAAAAAAAAATTAAACAATCTTATCAGTCTGGCTTTTGTAGACTTATTTTTTTGAAGTGTTTTATGTAAAATTTGCAGCTTGAGATCTTGAGATCACCTTGAGATCAAAATAACGATTCTGCTAGTAGTCAGCATTGTCTCTGAGACAATGGCTCATTATTATCAGCTTTCTTAAACTGGTGTACACACTAAAAAGAAACTACAATCATTGTCTACTCTCACAACTTCAATAGAAATTTTGGTGTCTGATCTTTCAAGGAAACATCGACAATTTCTGACTACAAAATCGCAGAATTCCGAGTAGAAACCACTAGTTTATAGATCTTTGGAGGAAAAGTATAATTTATAACTACAATCGGCTAAAATTCAGAGTATAATTAGGGGCCACAACTTAGACAATCAATTTTACTCCATGAGGCCAAACGTGTGCCCAAACTATCCCTCATGGATCCAATAACATCATACTTTTTACCGTTTGTCGATATCTTTTCTCTGAGGCGCGCTAGAGCCCGAAAAGTACGCGCGCGACTCACTGTGGAAGAGGAGGGAAATGCGAGACGAGAGGGAAGGGGGCGGAGCCTCATTTGCGTGTGTCTCTCTCCCTCCTCCCGCTCTCTCGCTCGCCTCCCCCCGCCCGCACAAATAAAGAGGGCACAAGCCAGGGAAAATTGCTAAAATTCTAATTTTTTCTCTAAAATTCCTAAAATATTCTATTTAGTCAGAAAATTGCTATTCAAACATAATTTGCATACTGGAACACCTTGAAACACCCTCTTCCCTTCTTTCAAGCCCGATTTTGATCTACTTAGTGATGATATGCAAATTTTGAATAGTGACCGATCGATAGAGGGCACTAATAGCTATCCATAGCAATTGAGAACGAGAGATTTGGTTGAGAATGAAGCTTGTGCCCTCCCCGTCTCGCTTTTAGGCGGAATCGTGTCCGCACAAAGTGGGCGGAGCTTGTGGCCCCTAAGTATAATCAGAAGTCGTGTGTTTCAAGAAGAAAATGAGACCAGTACGGAAGAATGTGAATTTAAAAAATGCTTTACACTCTCAAAATATCAAGCTGTCGGGCTTCTTCACTCAGAGGTCGCCCTCGTCATCAGACGTGTTATGTAGTTGTCAACCTTCTGAACTCCGACATCGTCATCTTTCAAGGAGACTGACAATGCGTGCTATGACTCCCCATATCCAGTCCTGCATCATGTCTGGGCTTTTGAATATTATCAGACAGTTGTTGGCAAAATACAGCATTCTTACCTCCGAATAGTCACGGAGGCAGCAGACACTACAATTGTTAACGGGAAGTGCTAGGGATCGCTTACTCTTGATCTTTATCTGCCGGACCAATCGATATTTGATGAAAGCGAATTTTGAAATATTGTTTTGTTCATTACAAGTGCACCTATTTGCTGTGTTTTGAACAAATAATAGTATCTAAGTGGTCTATCGTTTTTGTCATCGTTTTTGCCAATGAAAATCTCAAGCGAATGCGACAAAAAGGACCACAAGATAGTGAATAACAAGCGCTCACAGCGTTTTAAACTTAGAGATCATGGTGGTTTGGGGCTCCGTAAACAGCAAAGAACTGAAGCAAAAAACGAAAATTTTCGACCGGAGACATGATGGTTACCCTGACATTTTGTGCCCGCAAAAACAGCGACAAATTGCGATCGAAACTGGAGAAGGTGGGTGGTTTCCCTAGAATTTGAGCCTGCAAAAAGGCCCGAATGGCAATAAGATAGGGGATACGGTGGTCTCAGTTTGGTCGCAAGACTTGTGATAAACAAGTGTAAGTTGTAGCTGAAAGAAAGCAGGATGGAGTACTAGCTACAAATTTCCAAAAAGGAGGTCGCGGTAGAGAATAGATTATTTCTTGAAGGACCATTTATCAATAATGGCTCAATGAAATAGAAAAGAACAATGAAAACTTCTTTATCTGTCTGGAGCAAAGAGCTGAATAAACCAATGGAAACGTGCAGAAATCAAAACGAATGATATCTGTAATCAGCAAAAGTATGCCAGCCCGATGCGGGGCTCGAACCCGCGACAGCCAGATTAAGAGTCTGGTGCTCTACCGACTGAGCTAACCGGGCACGTTCACTTCCCGTCTTAGAATAGCTCATGATGTCATCCGGGCTCGCTACACACATCACTATTGTCAGTTTTGGAGAAGGTTCTGAACGTTTTCTGAGAACATCTTCTGAATTTACTGGAAAGGTCGTTCATTCCAATTAGTAGTGAGACAACATCTATGATGTGAGTGCCAAAGCTGCCGTGCCAATTAGCCAGGAAATTTCGAGAATTCACGCTCGATTTGATCTTGCCGTCTCGCCTTTCTCACACACACAACCACTTGAAGGACCACAACACCTCGGCACTTGATTGCATCATGAGGACGAATGAATAGAGAGATTGGTCTCTTCTTGTCACGCACTCTCTCACCGGTCAGAGAGACGAGAGAGTATGTGAAATGAGGAGAGTCATGTCTTGCCGAGGCATCCCTAAGGAAGATCTTCTTTTCTTTCGGAAATGAAAGGGAAGCCACGAGAGTTCCAGCGAAAGTGTTGCGGGAAAACGTCTCTCAAGTGCTTCGTTATTATGCATTACGGCATACTCTATCAAGACATGAAATCTTAATCCAGCGAGGAAAGTGTTCCCGAAATAACATTGCCTTCGAATCTCTACAGAAAATCTGAACATTGAAGTGTCTACGACGCTGTCTAGCTTGATTCTGGGACACCACGCCGATGTTTCTGAGTCTCGCCCATGTCCAGGAATGCAATTTTGACATCGTATCGCGGAAAGGATGGATTCTGGAATCTGAGAAGTCCAATGGACTATTTTACTGAATATAGGACGACTGGGAAACTGTCTTACTATTCATATTCGTGTCCACATCGAGTTTCGGTCAGTCTCCTCGTCTGAGAAAGCGGCAATAAAATTGCAACCGAGCGTCAGGTTCCAAACCAATTTACTCTGATCCAATTTACCTTCTCCCGAATTAGTCCTCACATCCTCAATGAACATTTCAAGGCCTCTCGCCTCTCGTCCACACACCTTCCCGTTTCATAATTTATCCCCCCTCTCACTTCGCGGCATCTTACTATCCATTGTACGCCCCTGCCTCCTCAAGTGGGCCGGGCCAATAGTCAGTCAGTCTATCTATCTATTCCCTAGAAATGAGTGGGAGTAGATCCCCCCAGGGGGAGTCCGCCACGCGGATCATCTACCCCCTATTACTCTTACTTTCCCCCGAACAATGCTCGGAGTCTCTTGATCTTCCATGCTATCTCGCCTTGAATGACTCGCCCAAGTCCCTCGCTGATCCGCTATCCACAGTCATTGTTCGGTCTGCGGGATTAGGGAGAAGGGGGAAAGCGAGAGGACCCAATCATGAGATCTTTTCGCTAGTTCGCGGCTGTTTTCTACATGGATTCACGCACCGGTACAATCAACGAACGCCGCGCAATCGCAAATCCGCCCTGAAAAAGTAGATTGCCATGATTTCACTGGGCCTATTCTCGAGACCATTTCAAGCCCCGCTTGGGGGATAAGTGGTTCGCCCTTCTCCTTCATTTCTCGTAATCTCAGTGGACCAACGGACCATTACGATACGTGACTGGCTCCTTTGCGCGTGGCATTTAGAGTTTAGGCTGATCACCCTGTACTGTTCGTTGATGGTTTTGTCGAACTTGTTTGATACAGTTATCCTGAAGTTATTTTCTCATAGTAGAAAATTCTTTACATATTGTATCTATCATCTTTTTGATCTATCTCTTCTTTGATCATCCCATTGAGCTTCCTGTTTTTCGCTTTTTGCTCCATCGAAGGCGATTGCGATTCCATTGTTTTCCTGATTCACAATGTGTTGATGAATTATTTCTTTCCCTTTCTTATTATCTCAATTTTGCTTATGAAACAGCGCTACCCCTAGCAAATCGCATGCTGCCTAAGGTTACGAAGTATCCCATCCCTAATATATCACGCCTGTCACGAGAGAATCGAGCTTGAATGGCAATTATTGGGCATGGAGGCAAAATCGTAAAATGAGTTAGCATCAGTTTTGGACACCTCTAGGCATGTCCTAGCATCCCCCAAAGTCTCGTTGTCCGAAAATTTTTTTGGAGCTTCCTACACAGGGTCGGTATCCAGGATCCCCAACTTTGAGCTTGATTTGCTCAGTTCTGGTGCATTTTAGAGAAAATTCTTCTAAGAGTTACCCCACCTATTTTTCAATGCTCTATCGATCTGCACCGGTTAGAAGTCATGAAAGTGCCTATGAACGGTGCTACATTCAAACGTGAATAATTCAAAAATTTAGGCAAAGGCGCGGCTAATTTTTGGATATGATGTGCACCTTGCTGAGCTCTTTCGAATGAGTATCTTACGAAAAAAATACGTTGGTGGAGACATGGTGTTTTTCGCCTTGGAAAAATCGTGATAATTTGAACTCATTTCATGTCATCCCCATTTAGACCGCGCACAATGGAGCGCGCGGAGAAGAGTGAAACATATCACGCCTGTCACTTTATCATAGAATCGAGTGCGCGGTGGGATAAAATGAGAAATGAGAAATACTTCAACCGCTTCTTTCAGGAGTTCAAACTGATTTTTCGGAAAATTTCACTAAGAGGTACCCCACTCAACTTTTCGTGCTCTTTCGAATGGCGAATTTCATTTTTCCTCAAAATATATTTGAATATGTGTTTTTCATTGTGAGTCAACGGCTCGAAAGGACCAAACTATTTTTTGGTAGTGCATTCAATTGGCCGTGAGAAGCCTAACGCCAAAGTTTCACGCGATTAAACTTGGACAGGCGCTTGCTATACTTCTTCAAAGTATGGGAACGTGCGCTAATTCTCTCTCATTCCACTCTCCACACCGCGCTGTTTAAGCGAACTGAAGACGAATGAAGGTCGACTAGTCGTTCGCTGATGAAACATAGATGATTTTAGGTTAAAAATAGAAATGAATCAATAGCGAACGAGCATTATGATGACCTAGGAGAATACTGAACACTATTGAAGTTCCAAGGTAGTGTTTGAGTCGTAAAATCAGCTATGTTTCATCAGTGAACGACTAGTCGACCTTCATTCGTCTTCACTTCGCTTAAACAGCGCGGTGTGGAGAGTGGAATGAGAGAGAATTAGCTCACGTTTCCATACTTTGAAGACGTATAGCAAGCGCCTGTCCAAGTTTAATCGCGTGAAACTTTGGCGTTAGGCTTCTCACGGCCAATTGAATGCACTACCAAAAAATAGTTTGGTCCTTTCGAGCCGTTGACTCACAATGAAAAACACATATTCAAATATCTTTTTAGACAAAATGAAATATGCCATTCGAAAGAGCACGAAAAGTTGAGTGGGGTACCTCATAGTGAAATTTTCCTTAAATTCAGTTTGAACTCCTGAAACAAACGGTTGAAGTATTTCTCATTTCTCACTTTATCCCACCGCGCGCTCGATTCTAAAGTGACAGGCGTGATATGTTTCACTCTTCTCCGCGCGCTCCATCGTGCGCGGTCTAAATGGGGATGAAATGAAATGAGTTCAAATTATCACGATTTTTCCAAGGCGAAAAACACCATGTCTCCACCAACGTATTTTTTTCGTAAGATACTCATTCGAAAGAGCTCAGCAATGTGCACATTATATCCAAAAATTAGCCGCGCCTTTGCCTAAATTTTTGAAATATTCATGTTTGAATGTAGCACCGTTCATAGGCACTTTCATGACTTCTAACCGGTGCAGATCGATAGAGCATTGAAAAATAGGTGGGGTAACTCTAAGAAGAATTTTTCTCTAAAATGCACCAGAACTGAGATAATCAAGCTCAAAGTTGGGGATCCTGGATACCGACCCTGTGTAGAAAGCTCCAAAAAAAATTTTCGGACAACGAGACTTTGGGGGATGCTAGGACATGCCTAGAGGTGTCCAAAACTGATGCTAACTCATTTTACGATTTTGCCTCCATGCCCATGTTCAGCTCGATTCTCTCGTGACAGGCGTGATATTATACTCGGCAAGCATGTCACAAAATATCCCAAGTACGCATATTTTTTGCGGTTGGACCATGAAATTCGGCTCTTGCGTGATGCCTAAGGTTGCGAAGTATCCCCTCCCTCCTCGCTAATGCACTGCCGCACCGCAGGCGGTCTATCCTGCTGTTCCGGAGCTTCAAAAGCGGCGGATAGAGAAGAAGGGAAATAAAAAAGAAAGAGTAGATCAAGTAACTGGTCAACGAGGGTCACAACACAAGGAAGGAATGCGGTTGCGATCGATATCCAGGTAACAAAGGGCTGATACTCGCATTATGTCTTTTTCTAAAATGTAGACAAATTATCTGATGGAAATGTCAAACGTGTTTTTTTGTGAGAGGTCAATTATAGAAAAACTATTTTTGCATACTGACAAGAGTAAATATGACCTAGATGAAACATATTTGTTGGCCTAAACATTCCCTAATGCGCTCAACAACGAAAATCACATCTTTCAGAATGCAGATCACTCTTCTCTTATCACTGCTCATAACCGGCAGTGACGGCTTCATGTTCTACAGGCCGTGTAACTGCAATAATCGCTGTCAGGACTACAATCCGGTACATTCAATTGTTTCATTCAAGCGATTAATAGCGCAAGTGCTTCGATCTTCTGTACTATCTTTCATCGAAATTTTATCTATTTTTTTTTGTTATTTCAACTAAAGAAATATTATTTCCAGTGCCCACCCGCTCCGGTCTGCCCGCAGCCCGCGCCCTGCCCTGCTCCGTTCTCATTCAACGCCTATCCTACGTCGCCCAACTTCTTCAACTCATACGCACAATCGAATCTGTTTCAGGCGAGTTACTCTATTTGTTGTTGCGACTGTTAGATGATGATCACAGCACACGTTGGTATAAATGCGATAAACATTGAGCATAAGGGGTGGTAATTTCTATAAGCAATCAAATCTGTTTCAGATTTATTACTTTAGCATTGAATAAAATTCTTTTTGGTTTTAGCGAGCGAGAACCTCTGATTGGAATAAAATCTAAATCACTTCTCAACTAACAAACATTTTTCATGCCATTCAAACACTTTCAAATTTTCACTTTTCACTGGAATACAAATGAGAAACATTCCAGCCCGGTCCTTCCTACTACGCCCAACCGCCCGCCTACAACACGTACTCCACTGGGTACTCGTCACAGCCGCACGTTAGTGAATTCGTTGACTTATTATTTCAATTTATGGGAATACTCTTGGCGTTTCAAAATTAATGCGGAAGAAAACATCGGAAACAGTGAGCATCATTGCTGTCGGTGAAGAAAGTTTTCCCAGTGTGTGATATAAAAAAAAGGTTTTTGCCTATTCCAGCCCTGGTACCAAGTGCAGCCGACCTACCCGGCCTACTCCCAGTACCCCGCGCCCGCCTATCCGCCACCCCAGTACGGATCGTATCCGGCTGCCACGAAGAGCTATCCATCATCGAAACTGCCGGAGCTGACGGTTAGTTGAAATGGTCATCTCGACCCAAAGTGTAACGCCTAAAACGATAGGCCTGTAAACTATTCGGCTTGAGCATACTGTATTTTGGTCCTGTAATTTTTATCGTCTTTATGGAAGCAATTGCTTCGCAACAACATTGCGTAGTTGTATCCAATTGTGCAAGCGATTACAAATTTACTAATATTTTGCAGCCGCTTCCGACAATTTCGCAGCCGGACGACTACGGCTACACGGCCAACAAGATTTACCGGCCGGTCCCGGAAATAAGCGGTAAGACTATTTCCCGGCTCCGGCCCCACGTGAAACACTCAAGATGTCATAACAATTAGCGAAAGTTAATGAGTCATGAAACTGTCGAGACCAGTGCACCCAATTACACCCCAAGGCCGCCAAGTAGACCTGGCCTGTGATCCCGTCGGACTCATCTCATACTTTCCCTTCCCATGAGTAGAATGAAAGTGAAAGGACGGTCCTGGGTGCCACTTTCACTTATTTGTTTTAATCAAATTTTAACTAATTACTAATCAATTTCAGTGCCCGCTTCCACTACAGCCTACGAGAAGCCGGATGAAATTATTGAGCTGGAGAATACGGTATGAATTTCGAAAATAATTAACAAAAAAACAAAACTAAACTAAAATTCAGAACACCGACTTCTTCCCTCGCATGGAAAAGGTTACGGTAGAGCCGTACTCTCCTCCGGTAAATATAATTGTAAATATTTTTGACGGAGCATTTATTGATAACGTGAAAAAAGTACGAATTTCTAGCAATATTTTGACCGTTTCAGGTATCGGAGTATACTCCTACATACAATGAAGACCACTCAACGGAGGTGAGTGCTATAAAATATTTTTCAAAAAAAAAGATAAATCCCCAGAATTCTTAATTTCTCAATTTGTCCAGCACGATCTATGAATATTGATGACAGGTGCATAACTGTGCGCTTCAAAGATTGTTCGTGCACTTTTGCTACAACCGTGTGCAAAACTACTACAGACTGTCCTTTTCTACTCTCTCCAATTTTGATTTGTCTGAACTTTTGGGTTGTAGACGTATTATCTAAGAGTTCAATGGACATGTGCAAGAAGCTGACAATATTTTTTGATACAATCAGAGCTGAACAATGCATAAAGAGAATGCTGATATGGATTTGGATGAATTTTGCATGTTCCTGCAACAGTTGTTTTTTTTGCTAGATGTTTTTGAAAACAACCGTATTGAAATTCATCAGACTGCATTCGAGTGATCTTTGGGAATGTGCAGGCCTATGAAGTCACTAAATGCACCTGATGTGTGCATAATTTCGAAACGCTTTCGCCTACGTACGCAAACCTTGATTGATCTTCTGGCATTCAGCGTCATAGTGACTAAAAATATTCTGCAGCACCCTGATATAATTTCAACTACGGCGCTAAAAAACTCTACACAGTTTGCAATCATCTGCCCAAACTGTCCTTTACTTCCCACTCTGTTTCTGATTCGTCTGATCTTTTCGTCGGCAGACCTACGCAGATTAGGAAGTTCAGCAAATCAGCAATCCGTCCCAGATGTAACAGACTAGCAAAGGCCTTAGTATCACAGATGTAACGTCAGAGGGCCAGACATTCGGCAAAGACACAGTTTGAGCACATCACAGTATCTCAAAATCGAATGAAAGATATAATATCGATTTCCTGATTTCAGGTAGCAGACATTGACTACAAGAACGTCGGCGGTGGCACCACTCCGATGCCCTTCTTGCCACCTGAACCGACCAATGAAACGCCTGAGGTAATGCACTGATCCTCAAGCGTCGAATCATTTAGATCAATAATGAGCCCTAACTGATTTAGAATTTCCAATCTCTTTGAAGAAACTGATGCTGTGGAAAAAGTAGGGGGAGGAAAGAGAAGAGGAAAAAATCGAGTGGAAAAAGTCAAGGGGAGGAAATCGGAAATTTGAATTCCCGCATTTTTTTAGCTATTTACAATTTTCCCATTGATGCTAGCCACTTGAAACTTGGTTTATAGGGTTTTAAGGTGTCGGAAAACACCTAGTTAAATTTTTAAGTCGCTAGCTCAACGAGGAAGCGAAATACTGAAAAGCGCGCGAATTCAAAATTTTGAATTCCTCCTTTTCCTCCTCTTGACTTTTTCCACCCGAGGAGGAAATTTCCCCTGACTTTTTTCCGCAGAATTAGTTCCTTATTAGACACAGTGTCCTTGCCAGTGTCTATTCTCGAGCTACTCATTTCCCATTGTACCGATGCCAATTGTCATGGAACTATCTTTGATTCAATTTGCGCAAGTTTGAAATTTATAGTTTTGCTCTTTAGAAAATAAATTGCCATCTCGCCGGTCACACAAGGCGAGAGATCATGGAAAATTCATAATAAATTCCCCCTTTCAGGTCGGACCCACGCCTTCCGGCTACGATTCCGTCGCTGAGCGTAAGGATTACTCCAATTTATCTCGAAAATTTGTAATTTATCGTTCCGCGCATTTTCAGCAGTTCCGCATCCTGATTTAGACTACCGCCCGTAAATACAAACTATTTGCATTTTTCAAGCTAGGGGCATCCCGGAACTGTCTTTGATTCAATTTGCGGAAGTTTGAAATTTATAGTTTTGCACTTTAGAACATTCCAGAATCTAAGTTTAACCTTCTTCTCGTACAAAGTTATCATTTGTCAAGCTACAGGCATCCCGGAACAAAGATTGATCCAATTTCACGCAAATTTGTAATTGCTGCTGCGAATGTCTGTACTTCCTTCAAATAGCAGCAGTTCCTTATCCCAATTTAGCGTGTGGGTACTACAAATCGAAACGACCTGCTCCTTTCTAAATGTCCATGATGTATCAGAATCGCGATCAATGAGCGTAACTTCTTCTAACCAGAAGCGAATTCCTCAAAATACACGATATCTCATACCAAATCAACTAGTCATAGGCCGTGCCCAGTTGCAACAATTTCCATAAATAAATTTAGTCCAGTGGTTCCGTATTCCCGTTTTAGCCTCTCGCGCGCAATGAAAGACTGTAATTTTCGACTTAGCGATCGCTCGATCCCCCTGCCCGGCTCAAATCCCCGAATCAGGCTTTCCTCCTTTCCCTTTCAATTCCCAATTCCTACCGGCTGTTGCCTTTGACGTGAAATTCGAGGGGGAGAGCAAGCGATGGAAAGTTTCATTAAACAGGTGAAATGGCAGGGTGAAATGGTGTCTCTTCATTCCTCAAGATGTCTTGTCAATCTGGCCGGTAGGAGAGTACGGGGAGTGAAGAGACGGAATCAGCATTCTAACAGCCCAAAAGAGCTACGAAATTGTCCCATTTGCTCTACGGATGACTGAAACATTCCGCGGCAGGTGTTGAACTGATATCATTCGGAGAGGCATCAGAAAACGATCAGTAAAATAAATAAATGATATTTAAAATAAAGAAAATTACAGCGGCGCCAAGCTTCAGCGGTGCAGGCAGCTACAACAGCAACAATGCAGTCGTGCCGGAGTATCCAGGTATTTTTTTTGTAATTTCTGGACTCGCAGTACTTTTTTATGTCGGTAAAAACGAACGAAATCGAAATGAATTCGATTTCACTTTTGGGAAAATTTTGATTTGGATATGCTTCAGGATGGTCTCAAAAGTTGTTCAGTTCGCGAGTATGTAATGTCGCTCCGGCTTTATCGAAATTAAAAATCTAATGTTGAAAATCGGAATGGAGGAAGTAAGCCGTAATCGATCCCCTGCAGACATCAACACCACTCCCGGCCCCTACTCATCTACTGCCGACTACGGTAGTACCGCGCGACCGGATGTGTACGGTAGCGGAGGAGCGGCGCCGCCCGCGGACGCCGCCTACTCGGATACAGTGTACCCGATACCGCCACCGTCCAGGTACGGTAGGAAATGGATACGGTAGAGCTATTGATTGGGCAACTGGAAGGATTCCTTGATCCAACTGCTCTCTAATTATTGTGCATAGCCCTCCAGTGGTTATACGTTCGAAAGTTTGAGCAATCATCGGGGTGAAATTTCAGTGGGCTTGAAGGGCCACCGACTGCCGATGAGGCGAAGAAAAGTCTTACGATAATGGCATTTCAGGCGAAACGCGCACTTCGAGGAAGAGCAGGATCAGTCGGGAGAAATAGACGAGAGAGGAGGACACCATCAGATGATGCGGCAGTTGAAGGTATAGATTGAAACGTCCAGAAAAATAGTCAACACGACTATTCCAATAAAGAATGAGCGAAAGAAGCATAATTTCGATCCGAATAGGTTTCACAGAGTGCATTATCGTCAAAGAATAAGTTGAACCTTGATTTCTTTTTGTTTTCTATTCTAGTACAAATAAAAATTCGTATTCTCATCAGTGATTACAGCGTCTGTTCCTTCAGTATCTTCTTTTTATTGTTCTGATATTTGATCCAAATCTCGTAAACATTTTGAAACCGATTGTGTTTCATTGATGCTTCTTAGTCTCGAGATACGTATCGGGCGCTGATTTCTTCGCGACTGCTATGAAAAATAACAATAATAAAATAGTTATTCATTAATTCAGATTCGTCGTGCCTCCACCCCTCCTCCAGCGATTCCTCGCACCTCATCCACGTGCAACTCGGAGAAGCTCGGCGATGCCATGATTGGGGTATGATGGTATAATAATATTATTTATGCTATTTCGATGAAATAACGGTGAAACAAAGTAAAAATAGTATTAGAATGGAACAAGAGTACAATAATTCCTTACAGTTGAGGCAGTAACTCCATAAGGGAACTCTATACGGTGAAACTGATCTGATTCTCGGGTTATACTAATAGCCTTGCCGCTCGCGGAAAGAAACTATTTATTTGAATATAGAATACTCCCTTTCCCAAAGGTGCTAGGCTTCAATGCACCCTATCAATTGATTACGGTGGACAATGACAAATCGGAAAATCGTTAGAGTATCGTTAAGTGGGCAATCGGGTACCACATCACCACAGAATTACCACATTTGGATCAACATTTTGCGTATCATTGCAGTATGATAATTGCATTAAATTGCCATTAAATTGCCATTTCTTGCCGTTCCACGCTTGACGACCACATCTAATCCTGAAATATCGTAAATTCCAGGTCATCGGCAGCGACGTTTCCATCTCAAAACGACGTGTGGCCAAGGCGACCGCCGAGGCGTTTACGTGGGAGAGGCAAGTCCCCGATTTCGCATCACCAAACCAAACACAAATATCTCCTCCCCCTCGATAGCTATACGTGCCTGTCTCGTAGCCTCCTTGCACATAGTAGTAACCTTTCGAAGCTCCCTCGCAAAAGTCTACGACGAAATTTTGGACAAAGTTGGTTGGGTAGAAGCAAAAATAGCAACGTATCGCAGATGTTTATCGAGTGGAAAAATGTCGATGCGTCGTCCAACTGAGAGAAAGGAGCTCGTAATAGCATCGACTGAATCGGTTTAGAGGAGATTGAGCACGTAATGGAGTTCGTACACTGCAAAAGTAGAGAATAGATCAGTATCGAGTAGAGCTCGAGAAATGATACCGCCGTCTCTTCATTTTGCACACTCTCTCGTCCGCTCGATCGATGAGAGAGTGTGTGAAATGAAGAGACGTCGGTGTCATTTCTCGAGCTCTAGTATAGAGCTCAATATTACGCAGAAGTGCAAGCGTTTCCTGATATCCACTTTATCCAGTTTAGTGTAAAATGATTCAATCAATACAAATTCCTGGAAACATTGTACTTGTATATCGGATGGAAAAATGTCGACGAGCCTTCTAAGCGATATAGAGAAAAAAACGATGATAATTGCATCGACCGAATCGGGTTTGGAGTAGATTAAACACGTAATAGAGCGCTGCAGTAGAGTTCATACTTTGAATTTGCAGAAAGTGTAGAGAATGATCTCACGATGAACAAATTTCACGAATAAGTTTCATGGATGAATCAAAAGGAACCGGTGAAGTGTTCTTAGCTGTATTCGCGGGCATATGGAAAAAATAATTATACATGAATCGGAGCTACTAATTGAGCACGAATGAATCGGCGCTTGAATTTGCAAACATAAATAATTGAAATTCCACTGGACAAAGAGTCTAGACGAAGGCCATTCTCAAAATTATAACAAAAAAGAATATGTTTCACGAATGGTTCTAAAGTACAACGGAGGTACTCTTGAATAGTGTTGTGCCATGTACGAAAATTCCTGAAAAATGCTTATCCCACCAAAATTATCAAATTCATTGCAGATTCGACGTTTTCTGTGCCAAGGGCGAGTTCTCGTACTCCATCCACGCCCGGAAGTACTGCGAAGTGACTAGAGGGGATGTTACGTGCTTCGCATTCCGATAATTTTTAATTATTTAAATATATTTAAATATTTAAATTATTTAGACACTCAATTAGCATCGTAACCCCTTGACAGCCCGCTCCCTGACTCTTCAATACCTCCCACCACCCCCAGTAATAAGCATATCCCATCACCTCATTCGTGCAATCCTCACCTTGTCGATAACAGTTGATAAATAATTCTCGACTTCGATCCGATGCTGAGGTAAACAATGAACTTTCAAGGCAAGATTTCGTCTTGAAAGAAATCACGGTCAGGCCAGTGTTCTTATAAGGCCTATTCTGAATGCTGAATTAGGCTATTCAGTAATCATCATTGGTATTCGGTATTCAGATTTTGAAGTCCAAAAACAACAATATTTGCCCAAATTCGAAGAGATCCGCACGTCGCCCTTCACCTGCCCACTTTGAGTGGGATGTATCACACAAAACACCGCTCTGGACCCCAGGTCCCAAATTTACCCAATCTTACCAAAGCTATGAAGGTCACGAGCGCACAGATGCCAGCAGTGATTTCGTCACATCAGCTCTCTTCAATTCGCGTGCTCTCTCGTCGCTCTGACCGTCTGCCGTCTCTTCAGCCGGCCTCTGTCTCTCGCCCGGTGCACCTGTCGATGGGATCTGTCGAAGTCAACGAAGGGACGACGTCAAACTCAGAAACAGAAGGGAGAGAGGCTGGCACCTCTCGAATCCAGCCGGCCCGCTGGCTATATAAGCCCCGCGGACCGGTCGATTCTGCATTCGACGTAGTAGTTTACGTTTTTGCGATGATTTCGGATACTGTAGCTGTTTCATGTGTTATTACTGGCTACAATGATTTCCGATGCTTTTGATTTCGAGGGTTTTCTCATTTTTTGCCATCAGTTTGGCTTCCGATTACAAACCACGATTATATATCCTCTGTAGGAAGTAAAAAACGATCTATCAACCGATTCTCGATGATACAAAAACGGCCGTTGACGCGCGTTTTATCATATTATTAGCCTGAACT
The DNA here is from genome assembly GCA_900490705.1 of Pristionchus arcanus. Classification (NCBI taxonomy): domain Eukaryota; kingdom Metazoa; phylum Nematoda; class Chromadorea; order Rhabditida; family Neodiplogasteridae; genus Pristionchus; species Pristionchus arcanus. The sequence goes on along the minus strand of LS487275.1, from coordinate 143,468 downwards.
CGAATGCCCGATCTTAGCTCGCCTTTTCATTTCACAGTATGCGTCCACGCTTGTTCCCGCCTCCTCGATTCCATGCACTCTATCCCATCTGAGAAGTGAAATAGCATGCGAAATGAGGAGAGTCCGACCCATTCCCGTTATCACCATACCATCACCGTCAGCGTTAGAGAGAGCCGTTTACGTCGATTGAGAGGCTACAAAAACCGTATCCCCTCCTCCCTCCCTCCTCCTCCTTTTCTCCGCCTGTTTTCGGATACAATCCCGGGGCTTTTTAGCTGACGCTTTATACCAACGATATAAGATCCAAAGCCCGACTCGATATCATTATTATTACGTCGGTTGAGCTACCGTAACCCCTCCTATTCCCTGACTTGGCCTTGATAGCGTCACTTTCCCTGCCATCCTTGGGCGAACGTGCGCGGACCCGAGAAACCTCCCATCATCACACTTACCCATGACGCGTTATGTGTCGTCTGCAGTTTCATTCCTGGATTCTGGCGTAATTACTCGGACCCTTCCCCTTTTGGATCCTCTTCCGCATTCAATTAGCTCTTTGGACATTGGATCTCTCTCTCTGGATCCAAGTAGGGTCGTCAGAATGAAGCGCTTCATCTTATCGCAGTTTCTTCATTTATCGTACTCGCTCATTGGTCTGATGTAGGCTTTCAATCGTAAGGAAACAACTAGTCGTTTAATAGGGAAATGAACCGCCTTCTTCACGAGTGAATGAGGAGAGCGATGGATGATTTCCATACTAAACGACTAGTTGTTTTGTTACTATTGAAAGTCTAGTCTGATGTGAGTTGTGAAGATCCAGGTCCTAGATTCAGCAGCCTGTAGGTGCGCCTAAACTGTGCTTTCCGGAGCCGATCTGTTCCTAATGACATCGTCTACGTTGACGTATAATCGCGCTGCTTTTGCTGCTGAAAGTCCACTTCGGGACTGGCCGCGCTGTAATTGAGTCAACACGCGTAGCTCCTTTGCTGTACACAAGTTGCTGCTTAATCCACCCCTCTCGCCTCCCCCTCAATTCCGGGAACGCGCTTCGGGATACATTAGACGGCAAAGTAGCATGGGTAGGCTTAGCCACTCAGTTGAGTTAAGGTCAACATGGGTCATTTCTCATGCTAATGCTATGCGTGTATGTGTATCTTGGCGTCACTCTGGTTTATTTACCGAATCATGGTTTCAGACCGATCTCACTTGGCCCAACAGTGCTCACTGCTACAGTATGCTTGCCGTATTCGTTGGATCGCCGATTTCTATGCTCCGCTCTGCGCTACTGCTTACTGTGCTACTGCAGTGCGCCAGCGGATACTGTAAGTGTTCAATTATTGATAAATGACGGATAGGTTTGGATAATGCAAAGTGAAGAGCCGTGCACATTGCTCCGATAAAGTACAGTAATCCGCAGCCCACGCGCATCATTTGGACACCACATGGCAAAACACCTGTTCCAAGGTGTACGAATAACATACTAGTCTTTGAAACTAATGTGCTATTTTGAATGTTCATTTAAATAACTAATTTCAGTGTTATTTGTCAAGCGCTCCCAACCGGTCTACTCATTCGAGCTGCCCAGTGATGATATTGTCGAGCGGTTAGTCGCTGAGGTATGTTTTTTTTCATATTTTTATGGCTTTATTGATTTTTCTGGGTTAAAAAAACTGAAAATCAATCGATAATTCTCCAGAAAATGAAGCGGTCCGTCTCCCATCACATCACTAACGCTATCGGCGATTCGCAAGAAGTCTGCAACACGATTGTGAGCGAAAATCATCAGCCGACGCATGGGCATAGTGAGTTTTTTTTTTATTTTTGGGAAAGATCAAAGGAACCGATAGAAAATTAGAAGGAATCTGGGAAACTACTGAGAGCTTCCATCTCCCAGGCACTGTGACAAAAATTCTCAGAGATACCATACTCCTACAGTACTTTAGGCATTGCTCATTTTCCCATAAAGGAAAGAGATCGGAAACCCTCCCACAACTTTGGGGAGAAGTTTTCTGCAAGCGGAACAAATTGATTCCACGTAGACGGCCGTTGACATAGTTAACCATATTTCGCCGTTGCGGAGGCGGTTTCTGGAACCAAAAATCTATTTACTATTTTGCTATGAAATTCGCGAACACAGTAAGCCCACTCCCCCTCAAAATTGTAGTTCATTGTCAAAACAGGCCCACGGTTTACCGCTTCATGGGGCGCAATCCAGAAATCACAAAATATGCATGCCAAATAGGCTAGGTGATGTGAGATAAACTGACTCAGCCTAGCACTCATTCCGCAAGGTAATGTGTAGACTCATCCTGGTTCATTACCAATTCATTTGGGGGAAACTACAACTGCTCTCTGTGGTGCTCGTTGACATGTATAGACGGTTAATCGAATCTGGGATGGTAGAAATATTCGTTCTTCGCATTTTCTCTCACCTGCTAGGGCGTGGAGACTATTTCCTGGGAAGCAATCCCAATTCGAACTACAAGCACACAACAAATACTTCCTTTTCGTTTTTTTAGAAGGGAGCCAGAGAGGCGAGAGTTTGGGTGAAATTGAGAGATCCAGAAAAGTGGTTTTGGCACGAAATTTGAGGTCCAGCCAGTTCGAAACCACTTGCAGCTGCCTAGTTAGGGAAATGACGCGAAACTGCGAAACAAACAGACACCTGCTTCAAAATGTTGATTGATTGTGAAATTGTTTCCTTACTTTCCTCTGAAAATGAATTCTTTATCAAAATTTTACTGACTTCTCCATTTTCAGCCATTGACGGTACTCGCATCGAAATCCAACAGGATTCGACCGCCAATTTCGTCGCGACGTTCCGAGTGTGCGGAAATCAGGGAGAACGGGCGCCCTGCACTGGAATCGACACGAAACAGTGAGTGATTACGGTATTCGGGCTAGGGTAGTCTATCGACAAATGACTTTTTCAACTTTTGACACGAAACAGTTCGCATACGATAACTGAAGCTGTGGGGTTACGGTAGCCCAATTCTTAATCACTAACTGACTTTCTCATTCCAGTTTCACCTCGTCATGCGTGCAAGAGTGGGAGTTCCGCAAGGCCTCGGTTCGACCGGTTGGCAGCTCCGAGCCCTTCTCCCTCGGAGACGTCCGTGTGCCCGTTGCTTGCTCCTGTCGCGTGAGAGCTATTCTCGCAGCCCGAAGATAAGATTCCCGCCTAGTTGGCTCCCGAAATTCCGCCACATTGGCCCCCGAGTTAGCTGTTAGATGGTTGTCTAAATGAGCATTGCAACCGTTCCCCTCTTTATTATCCAAACATACCCGCAAAATACACGTTTTCGATCCAAATGATAATACCCATACTGTGATCCATTATGCTTGTTCCATACATTTTACCGTATTCCCTTTCTATCTTTGTCATTTTATCATTCCAAATACACCAAATACATTCCGCGCGTTAGTTGTGGGTGTCTACCCCACGTACTGTCTGTGCTTGAGCATTGTGTGATCTCCCTCGACCCATTTGCTGTAGTCAAGGCTTCCCTTTCCATGTTTCCCCATTGTCAACCCACCCCATTCGCCTTGTGTGAAAGTATATCGATTTTCCGATAAAGTGATGCACTGTTGCGTGTTGCGTTGCGTGATTGAACAATGAATGAATACTGATCAAAATAAAAAAGGAGAGAAGTTCTAGTACTAGTGAAACACATTGTAAAAGTGATCTCGAGCGAAGCAATTCTTAGAAGTATAAGCCTTGGTCCATTTATTCACCCATCGACCTTCTGAGTAGAGAGGTCCTATTTAGGGATGGTGAATGAAACGTTCTATAGTTTGCGCAATCTCTAATGGAGCCGACCGGTGAGAGATAGATCAGAATTTAAAGATCTTCATTTGCCTTCCCTAATCCCAATACAAGACATTATTCATTGCCTCACGTCGGTATAAAAATCGTATCGTATCATTTTTATTATGTCTCGATTCGTTCGGTGTGAGCTGCAGTAGCGCAGCCACCTACGCTTAATTCTATCTTGAGTAAACACTGCAACAATGCTACAAATGTATCGTGTATTTCCGTATCTTCGCTTGTTGACTTCGCCTGCGAGATAAATTTATTGCAGTATTGCTCATACAATGTAGACGGATACGTATGCGCTATCAATAGATGTTTTCTGATTTGGAAAGTGTTCCTTGTTGAGCTAAATTTGCATTGGGTAAATATATTACATTGATCAGTGCGGAGGTTGCTGACGATTCGCAACAAATCGCACACGATTTATCCCAATATTTGGCTATGAAGGGGTTTAGGAACAGAGAACACCGTCATAGTTTATGAGAAAAGTGTGTAGACAAAGTGACGATCGCCTTTCATTTTTGTATTCCTGATTCTGTAGCTCAATCGATGACGCGCGTGAGCTCTTCTGTAAAATAAAGGACAGTCGAACCATTTGCATGCTACATTCCAGAGGTCGAATCAATGTGGATGGTAAGAGTGACGTCTGACTGATTTTTGTACTAGTCAACCGAGACCGACTTTCGACCTATTGCGCCTAACATGACTTTTTTAAATGCAATTCAACCGAGATCGACGTAGATTTCCACTCTGAAACTAGGTACATGTTATTGCAACAGACACGTTGGTTATGCTAAATAGTTTTTGCTCATAATTCAATTCTAAATCCGCTACCTGTACTAATCCAAGAACAGTAATCCGATCCTGCATGTACATAAGCTACAATACAGTGGATGGATCAAAGTGCCGATAAAAATATCGCACACGCTCTAACGCATTTGCGCTTGAACCTATCTGAAAAATGTACACTTCATCTAAGAACAGCGTTGGAGCATTTGCACTACATACTACGCCGAAGGAGCTAAATTTGGATGAAGAGCTACATCTTATAGGGAATGGTAAATTGTGAAAACGACATTCTTGCGATGTGCACTCTACTACATATCCAAATCTAAAAAGAGAATGGAAAAATGGTATGTAATTGTCATGATGGTGAAATTGACGTTCTACGGAAGAGAACACCTTACGGGTACCGAGTCTTACCATTGGAGCAATTGCTTGTCTCTTCGTTTCGCCTTATCTATCGTCAGCAGAGAAAAGATAGAGTGTGATGAAATCTCAGATCTAATGACCAATTCACTCAGTACAATCTACGATCATGATAAATATCGGGGAGATTTGAAGGCGCGAATTTGTCCGCTGATGTCCTCAACGACGTGGCCTTTGTACGCGACCGTAATCAAGAGCAGAGACCGGCCTATCGGCTCCAATATGAAGGTCGACTACGGTATTATATGAAGCTAAGAATATTCTCCTGCCCACTATATGCCACATTTTACCGTCCACTGATATTCTCGATAGATCAAGGATCAATCGTGACAGAATAGTGGGTAAGTAGGAAAGCTTCTGAAGTCTGGGCATGTGTTTCGAAATGTCATGAGTACCATGAGAAGTACGAATTTATAATACGCTTGCATGTCTAAACAGGCAGTGCATTTTCCACTGAAAATAATGTTGAAGGGATAAAATTAAAAGTGCTACTTCGTTTATCGATTATGGCCAGTAAAGTGGGTCCTTTGTTCATACAATAAAGTGTTTAGTGTCATTTACTAAAGCATTTGAATTGCACGTAATGTAATCCAGTGCAGTGCTTCCTGGGACAATAGGAATGTTTTCTAGAAATACCAAATAATATTTAAATTCAATTGTCAGAGAATATTAGGGAGCATGGGGGATGGGGATAGTCTGATGATACTTGAAATAATTATGAAGAGGATTCGCCAGAGTTCGAATCGAGCTCGTAGTTGCGCAGGCTTTCCGTCTGAAAATAATCAGTTTTAAGAAAATGATAAAATTCGGTTAATTGCGATTGAAATTTAAAAAAAAAACAAAAATTAGCTCACATTTCTCAGCGCCGCGTGAATGTTCCAGATGGCGAGCGGGCGCATGTAGCCGATGGCTCTGAAATTTATATTTCATTAATTTGCAAATAAATTTAATTAATTACGCACCTGTAGAACAGCCACTCGAACATGGCCTCAGGAGTTTGGTACTGCAGGCCTGAATAACTTAACTATTTAAAAATTATTAATTAAAATAAATAATAAAATTAATCCTGACCAGCCCTCTTCCAGCACGAGTCGTACACGCCCTCGGCCACGGCGAAGCATCGCTCGCGATCGCCCTGAATGAATTTGACTTAATTTATCATATAATAATAGCTAAAATAATTTACATTTTCCTTATATTTTCCCCTCTTTAAAAATGTGTGACAATATTTCATGATAACCAAGCGTTGAATAATGATAAAGAAGAAAAATGGATACCATTAGAGCTCGCGATGGTTAGCGGTAAGTGTATAACCAAGAATAGCCACAATCAGCATATGATTCTAGCATGCGTAAGCCAGGTCACATAATCACTCAAAATCTTCGCCCACCATGAGTGCGTAGAAGCTGGCGAGTGCATACGTCGTGCCCGTCCACATCTCCTCGCTCTGAATGGCCGTTGTGTCCAGGCCGGAGTCCTCCCTGAACAACAATCTCACTAGAAGCATCTTTCCCAACACAGAACTATCTACTTCAAATGGAAATTGGTGATCACTATTACTCTTTTTTCTAAGTTTTTTGGATTTCTATTGTTGTAAAGAATGCCAGATAATACGAAAATAATTCTCACTTCCATCCATTCGACGCGCCGCTCTTGCCCGCATTCTCCTTGCCGCCAAACTTCTTCACGTTGTTAGCGAAGATGGTGTCGAGGACGGAAGAGACATAAATCAAGTATTTTCAGTCGTGATTTGGAAAGAGTGGTTGGAAAGAATCGTTAATGGGACAATTTCGCATAACAAACGATAACTAGGAATCATTTTTAAAAATCGATATTTTTTTATTCTTTTCTCTATACTTTGCAAATAACTATTGACTGGGAACCGCGCACTGGGGTTTTGTAGAGTCAGTGAAACTCATCGCAACTTCTATGAGAACAACAAATGATGATGATTGTTGTTCACTAGTGATTCAATACCCAATGCTAGTAGACAATACCAATTAATTGGGTAATTGGTTTTGGGTTGACCAATTCCTTTTTTCCTCATTTTCCGAAGGAAAGGAAAAAAAGGCCGCAAAGTACATTTAATTGAGTATTGGAATTGGTTGGACACCCCTATTGTTCACCTTCTCCTTGTCGATGAGCATCTTGTCCGTGGTGCCGTCCAGCGCCGCCATGAACCTGCGAGGAATTAATTATTGTCTAATCAATAAGCAATAATCAATCAAGAAATCGAGTATTCTCTCTAATACAAGTATCTAACGCAGATCCTGGTTCTAAGCAATCATGGAAGTCGGGGAGAAAAAAACGGAAACTCACCAGACGCCGCACAGCTGGTCGGCCATGATCGAAGAGGATGTCTCGTCGAAGTTGAAGTATCTAAAATTAAGTTCATTTGGTTCCTATTCAGCCCCCATTCTTTTCTAAAAAAAAGATTTCATCTCGAATTCGGATCGTGATGAATTGAGATCGGAATACGTTTCACTTTTTCTACAAACCCTTGTGCGCGGCTCCCAGTTAATAGCTGAAGCATGAATGTGGCATAGAAATTCAAAAATAAAGATTATTTTCAATTTTTATAAATACCACAAACATCACAAACTATCCAGCTTGTTGCTCCAGAGATCCCATACAACTTCTCAAACAATATCTTACGCATGTCTATTTAGCGCTTGTAACTTGTATCTATTGCACATTGTTTCGTAAATCAAACCCGTGGCTCCCCTGTAAACAATTATTGTTGATAGGCGCCGTGAAAAAACGTCGTCAATGGCCGTTATTGTAGTGGCCAGGAATCAACCTACGCAAGTAATGGCCAGTAACAAAATAGCAAAATATCAGGGTACGAAAAAAGGAAAAGCATTTCCTGTTCGTACAATAGTGACGAAAGTAACACGTAATCCGGTACAATATGTATTTCAAGGATTTCTTGTTATCGTTCTTGAAATTGAAATTCTTGAAATTGAAATGGTTTTGAAATTGAAAAGGAAGAGAGACACTGCTGGGAAGAGACTAGATAGGATAGACTTCCTAAAGAAATGCGGTTGGATGTTTCGGTCCATTGGGTCATAGACACCCAACCGCCTCACGAAGGGCGGACCTCTTCAGTATGACGCCCCTCGCAAGTGGGGAAACAAGAGAGATAGGGAATGAAGTCATGCCCACCGTCCATTCCAAAGCTTCTTGATAAAGACGGCACGAGCCTTGTCCACTTGCTGACCGAGGGAGGCCTCTTCAGTCTTTCTGTAAATAACCATCTTCACGAAAACACATGTCGCAGTTTCCAAAAAAAACGACAATTGAAAGATTTCATTTTTAAAAAAATCAAGCATTTACCGTCCGAGTATCTCGGCCATCCTTCTAGCTGCCTCGAGCGCTGCGATCCACAACGAGCCGCAATACGCACTGTAAATGAGCAATTAGGGAGAAGAATTCGTCTCTTCATTCCATTTTCTCTGTCATCGATCAAAGTTGAGCTAGAGTGAGACTTATTCTTCACTCTGACACTAGAATTGTCGAATCGTATTCCTCTGCTTTGTGTTTTGCGACATTTGGTACCTGATGTACCGTACGTTTGCGAAAACACGACCAACGCTACGAAATCTGCGTCAACAAATAATGTACTGTCCGCACGTAATGAATAACACGTTTGCCTAATCTTTAATCGTGAATCTGTTTTTTTTTCATTTTTGAGTTTTCTGTTTTGTGCTTGGAATTCGATGTTGTGATCGGCAATCTATGCGCCGCTAAATTTTGTCGC
>LS487275.1:104742-133598 GCA_900490705.1 Pristionchus arcanus | reverse complement strand
TAGGGTTCTCTTAATGGAATTGAATTCCAATGGAATTCCAATAGAGTTCCATTACCTCATCATTCACCACACTCTCTCGCAACCAGAGCAGTCAAATCCCTTTGTTCCTCTTATTGGAATTCCGGAATCAATTCCAACAAGAGAACTCTAACAATGACCATTCCGGAATGAGAGTCGATACGAACAAAGAAAATTCGACTCTCGTTCCGGAAAAGTGGAGATAATTGAATTTATTTTTCAGCCGTTCCGAGAGCCGAACGATCAACCCTAATAATTACTTCAAATTCAGGTCCTTCCACTCGCAGGTGTCGTGCAGGCAGTACGTGTTCGTATACTCCCACGGGGAGTCGACTGAATTTTTAAAAAAATATTATTTCCAAATAATAATATGAATTACAATAATAATTACGAGCATTAACATCGTAACGACATGTACAGAAAGCAAGGCTCTCTAAAGAGCATAGGAGAAAATAAAAGATCAAAGATCAAAGATCAAAGATCACCCACTCGGATGTCCCATATCGTGCGGCAGCCTGCCCCTCTTCTTCACGATCACCGTCTCCCCATCCATCAGGGTCTTGTGCAGCCGGGTGTCCTCCCGGTTGAGTTGCTCGGCTGGAATTGTTGGGTTTCACCCTGACAGGCATGCATCAAGTTGAAAAACTTCCAAGTATATTTTTTAAAAATTGAGGGAAAATGCAGGCTAAAACACAAAATTCGATAAGGGTTCGCTAAGGATGCCCAAGAATTAAGGAAGGACAGCCCCTGCCAAGACTCTAATGGAAGGTGAGACGGTGTCGCTTCTTCACGATCACCGTCTCCCCATCCATCAGGGTCTTGTGAAGGCGGGTGTCCTCGCGGTTGAGTTGCGCGGCTGGAATTATTGGGTTTCACTCTTATAGAAAAATCAAACTGAAAAACTGTCGAAAATATTGAACAAATTGGGGAAAACGCATGCTATAAATCGCGAAAGACGATAAGTGTTCGCTAAGGATGCCCAAGGATTAAAGAAGGACAGCCCCTGCTAGGACTCTAATGGAAGGAGAGACGGTGTCGCTACTCCCCATCCATAAGGGTCTTGTGCAGGCGGGTGTCCTCCCGGTTGAGTTGCTCGGCTGGTAATGGAAACGTAGAAAATATGTTTCAAGGCTGGGACATTAGACCAAGCAATGGAAGAGTTCTGATCTGCTGAAGTTTTCCATTAAAAAATTTTCGATACCCGAAAAAATAGATCCTACAGAAATCCAGCTGCATCGACAATAGAAGATGCGAATGCATTCCTTCTATCTCCTACTTCCCCTAACTTTCTAGCCTGTGACCACCTCATTCAAGTCTTTTCAACTCACAGAAATCCAGTTGCATCGACACCTCCAGTTGCGGCCAGTTCTCGATAAATGCAGCGGACGCCTACTTATTACCCCTATGCCTAATACGTTTTATGGTTTATTTATAGGGTCGCATTGAGAATAAGCACAAAATAAAATTGAAGAGGCTCACAGAAATCCAGTTGCATCGACACCTCCAGTTGCGGCCAGTTCTCGATAAATGCTGCGGATGCGTAGAAGTGGACGTCGTACGTGTTGTACATGAGGTACTCCCAGGCTGCAATCGATATTCTTTTATTTTAATACCGTCTTCAAATCATTTTACCGCAATCATTCATATTCAACGTTATTTTTGCAAAATTAGATAAACTAATAGGTTTTTTTGTCAGATCTTAATGGTAAGAGGCAAAATAGGATTCAAGGATGCGAAAACTCACACTCCATGTATCCGAACCGGCCCCACTCCTTCATGTGCGCAGCCGTGTGCTCGCTCACATGGTCCTCCTTCGCCTAAAATATTATGTGTGTTATTAATTATTTAGAAATAAATAAATAAAAATACAAATTCATCAGCAGCATGCACTAATCTCCCTTGCATTCAATAAAATTAGGAGTTGTTAACTTAGTAAGATAACGAAAGCAGAGGCAAACAAAAGAAAACAATGAACGGTCTGCATGAAACAAATTTTCGCGCGTGTACCTTGCAATTGATGGAAAATGAGCTGAAGAGGATAGTGGATAGTTAGAAACAAACTGACATCATACTCGATCCACGACGTCGACCCGTCGGCGACGTAGTAGAGCTCGTTGAAGAGCGCCGAGCGGTACCTGAATGGAACCATTGTGTCATGAATCGCACTGAAACCAAATCTGAACACTCCTAGAATGCCCAAGAACATGCAATTGTACACGTGCCAAGTTGAGGAATTCAAGTTTTTCTCTTTTTTAAACTTATAGAGATTCTAATTGAAGATGGGACAGAGAGCAGTAGGAAATAATAAATTTTTAATATTCTAATCGCGGAACTTCTCTGTTTTTTGGACCGGGCTAAAACCGTTCTGAACGTGAAGGGGGTAGGGAATGGGAATGGTGCGGAGAGAATACTCTGCGAGAAAAGGCGGGTCAAAAAACAAAGAAGTGTCCAAATCGCTCACCACTCCGGCAGTCTTCTATCCCCGATCACCGGCTGCTGCCACTCCTCGATCTGCCGCTGCCAGTCTGCAATTTGCCCCTGTTACTGATGATTAATCGATACATGCCTCTCAAATTTCGAATTCTTCCTAGACAATCTAGAGGGCATGCAAATCTAGGAGAGGCGCGGAGTGCCAAAATGCCATTACTCGTTTTTTTATAAATGCTGAGAATACGATGAGTTTCACTCTTCTAAGACAAGATTTCGAATAAAAACGATTCTGATATTATCTACATATTTTCTTAGCGAGATAGACCATTTCGAATCCGCACCTTTCCTCTGCTTGACAGCGTGCGCGCCCATGGCCGACGTCGCGGATGGTCCGTTGAAGAAGCGAGAGAAGCGTCTGAATGGTAATTGTTGAATTTTTCGCAGATAAGGAGCTCTGCGCGTTTCGAGATTCTCACAAATTTTTCGCACAAATATCTTAGCTTTAACAAATATGTTTCACTCGCTTCACACATATAAGAAATTCTTTCCAATCATAATATTGTCGAACTAGCCAGCTACGCTCGCTGCGCTCGCTCGCTGGCTAGGTGTCGCCGGGTTGTGATAGTCTTCTGCGAGTGCTTCGCAACGCCGGGATTGGTCGAGTTTGCGATGAGTTACGCGCGAAAATGAGGGTTACTGCGTAAGGATGACGTCATATTGCGTAAGGATGATGAAATTCATTCAAAATTTAATGGCGCTACACTTGCCGGTTCGTTTGAGCCTAAGTACGCCTCGATTGGTCGAGTTTGCGATGAGTTACGCGCGAAAATAAGGGTTACTGCGTAAGGATGACGTCATATTGCGTAAGGATGATGAAATTCATTCAAAATTTAATGGCGCTACACTTGCCGGTTCGTTTGAGCCTAAGTACGCCTCGATTGGTCGAGTTTGCGATGAGTTACGCGCGAAAATAAGGGTTACTGCGTAAGGATGACGTCATATTGCGTAAGGATGATGAAATTCATTCAAAATTTAATGGCGCTACACTTGCCGGTTCGTTTGAGCCTAAGTACGCCTCGATTGGTCGAGTTTGCGATGAGTTACGCGCGAAAATAAGGGTTACTGCGTAAGGATGACGTCATATTGCGTAAGGATGATGAAATTCATTCAAAATTTAATGGCGCTACACTTGCCGGTTCGTTTGAGCGTAAGTACGTCTCGATTGGTCGAGTTTGCGCTGAGTTACGCGCGAAAATGAGGGTTATTGCGTAAGGATGACGTCATATTACGTAAGGATGATGAAATTCTTGTGAAAAGTGGAAGCGCACTTCATGACGAGTCGTTTGGTGTATTGCACGTCCGCATTGATTGAGTTGTCGGCAAAAAAGGCGCGAAAAACGGTGCAGCGGTAAATTTCGTCATATTACGTAATGATGATGAAATTTTTTTTGAAAATTTTTTGCCTTTTCATGAGAAGTCCAATGGTACCGGAGATGGACCTGTACGATGAGTTTGAGCCGAGTTATGACGATTTTTTCAAAGCGTGACAGACGTTACAGACAGACAGACACACACACAGACAGACAGACAGACACTACGATATGTTACTTCTTAAGTAATTCCTCTTGATTGGAAAAAATAATAGCTTGTCAAGGTCCCGGAACCTCACCTCTTGCAATCCTTGGACTGTTTTCCAAAGTCAATATCCGGGTCCCGTGATGAGCAAACTCAGTGATGCTAGATACCATACCACCCCCTCCAAAGGTTTTTTGACAGCGCAATCGGAAGGAAATGGTGATGAATGATGATCAAACCTCATGCACTCCTTGGACTTCTTGCCAAAGTCGATCTCCGGCATGTTCCACACGAGCGCGAACTCGATCTCACCACACTCGGAGGAGACCACCTGACTAGTAATTATTTATTTTTTCACAGCTATTTTATTGATTTCTTTTAACAGATTCGAAGTGATTTGATGCGAAACTCTTGAGGAACAAAAAGGTAAGGCTTGCCTGTGCCGCCGCGCACACCGCCACGGCGCACTCCCGGTAGCCGTCGAGCAGACGGTCTGCAATTGTTGAAATAATATTTTTTTTATTTCCGCCAAGAACTGTGACTACGACAAAAAGTTATTAAATGAATGTTGTGAAACACATTTGAAAGATAGTTTGTGCAAGTGAAGGTTCTGTTTCGTGTGCAATTTCAAATGTGTGTTTCACACCTCACATGTAATCGAGCTTACAACCGCTTACAATCGAGCTTGTTAGTAAGATTCTCACAATCAGTTCTCCATCGGTAATTTATAGAATCCACCCCAATAATGAGCATGTCAGATGCGCAAAAAAGAAATCTTTGAACCTCACCGTATCCCTCAAATTGCCATCTTTTCCAAGTGCCTTCCACACATGCCCAACACACCGAATATTATGAGAAGGACTTTGAGAGACCCATTCCAGACACAGCGTGTCAATGAGAGAAAATCGCGGCAAACGAGTCCTTTTCCCGCTCACTTATTCTTCCCTTTCCGGAGAGAAGAGTGCGGTCGAAACAAAGTGAGAGGGGCGATTTATAGAGAGTGAAATCCAATTTGTAATATATGTTACAGCGAAACATAATCGAATTCCACAATTGGAATTCGAAAAGTTCAAGAAAGTGTTAATAGACATTGAAGTTTTCCCGAATGTTCGTTCATGGGGACCCCCACACCCGCATTATTTTTGAAACCCTTGATGAATTATCTAACTCGTCGTTAGCGCAGTTTTTCAGCGTTAATGGATCTTTTTCGAGAAATTTGATTTACTAACTGTAATTATCAAAGTTCTCGAAAAAATCCAACTATCGTTGAAAAACTGCGCTAACGACGAGTTAGATAATTCATCCGGGGTTTCAAAAATAATGCGGGTGTGGGGGTTCCCATGAACGTGCTTCCGGGAAAACTTTCAAACACATATTAATTTTATCATACACTTTTAAAATATGCAAATTTAACAGTTCAGAATTTTGGTGGCAGGGCGAGACTATATTCCCTAGACATGAAACCCCTCATAATCAAAATCTTGAAATTTCGTCTTATCAGTGAGATATGGGATAGGTTTCACTGGTTTTATTTGAACATTGTCTTCGAGTGACCATGGAAAGTGATTTGCCGTCGAGAACAAAGGATTTTTTCTCGACGACACGCTGTGCCAGACTATTCAGATTCCAAAACCATAGAGAATAGAGTTCTCTTATTGGAAAATTTTCCGGATTTCCAATAAGCCGAACAAGGGAATTAACCGCACACGCGACGAGAGAATGTGAAAAATGAGGAGACTATTGGAAATCCATTAGTGTTATTGGAAAATCGTTTTCCAATAAGAGAACTCTAATAGAGAACCTAGGTTCCTCACCGTATCCCTCAAAGTTGCCGTCCTCCACAAGTGCTCTCCACAGCGGTCCGCCGTCGCTGGTCGGATCGAAGGAGGTGGACGAGATGGCCAAACGTTTCTGGAAATATAAATGCTTTAAAAATTTTTTTATTAAAAATGATTCACAATTCCTTACAAAAACACCTGAGAAAATCCGCACAAAAATATTTTTAAAAAATGAATTCCTCACCTCATTCCTCTTCGCATACACGCCGTAGGTGACGTTCTTGCCGCGGATCTTGTGTGCCAACTCCATGCCGTCAATGTGCGAATCGGAGTATCTGCTGACTCTGAAATAGAAATAAAATATTGTTGTAATTATTAAAAATTCATCGTATTCATATGCGAATCAAAGCACTTGCTGACTATGAAATTCTTGTTTATTGGAGCTATTTTGTGCACAGCTCTTGGAAAAAACCAAATATTTGTTCGGTTATGCTTCACAAGAGGGATAAGGTTCGGTATTGATCTTTCTCTATAGTGAGAGTGAGCTGTGACAGCTGTGAAAAATATAATATATTAGAATTTCTATTTTTGTTTGTTATTTTTCTAAATAATTAACAAATCAAACCTGCACACGCTCTCCTGAGCCCACTGCGCGCAGCCGGTGCCGTTTCTCCACGTGAACGCGATACTGATCTGACATTTATTGCATATTTATTTTCGAAAATATCTAAACTTGAAAATTTCCAAGTACCCTAAAATGAGAAACAGTTCAGGATCTTCAAATTGAAGCATCTTTAGCGCAGCAAACGTTTGTGAGCATTCGATTAAAGGGAGTGTGGCATCAATGTATGGCTAGATGAGTTCTCGCTGTGAGATGATGGGTCACGAACACCCGATGACACTTTCGAAACTCCCCTGTTTTGAATTTTCTTTTAAACAGAGATATGATTGATTGGCTGTTAGCCAAGCGACCCTGATCGTGCAGGCAACGAGCGAGAGAGGGAAGAGCTATGAAAAGACGGCGCATGCAAATTGGCGCGCTCCGCTCGCTTATGCTAATTGAGCAGGCGTTGATGCCTACCTCCCTTTAAGAAGCGAGAATGGATAGGACAGCCCATAGATGGATTCCCCATTGGCCCCGTGGATCCCCCGCCCCCTGCTCAGACGGTCCTTCGAATAAACTCACATTGTAATCCGCCGTGCTACTGTTCTTCACGCGCCACACAAAGTTCGCGACGGGAAGGGTCGAGTCCTGAAAATTGAATCACTGATTAGATAACAAATATATCTAGTTATTTTGAGGAAATATAGTTACTAAAAACTGTTTTTGCATTCTAGGCCAATCCATCTTCACAAATGTGATGCCAATTCAGGTATGTTTCATAGCTAGGATATGGATTCCATTGTCTTCTCATGACAGTGGAAGAATTGCCGGCGGCACAAAAAAATCAAAATTAAAATGAAATTAGTGAAATGGTAAAAGCTACTGGACGGTTGGACACAGTAGCAACTCTATAGCCTACTTCTGCTGATTCACAATTTTCAAAAATGCTTTTCATCAGTTCAGCTATGTTTCACAGCTATTATATGAATCACCTTCAAAACTTTCTTCAGTAATGCCGTGGTGGAAGTTACAAAAAAATACAAAATTAGTAACAACAAGGGATGCTCAACCAATTCCAATACCCAATTAATTGACTTTGCGGCCGCTCACTCTCTCGGAAAATGAGGAATAAAAGTCAAGTAATTGGTCAACCCAATACCAATTACCCAATTAATTGGTATTGTTTCCAAGTATTGGGTATTGAATTGACATTCTCTAGTAACAACACACCTTGTAATCGTGCGGGATCACGGGCGAGATCTGCTCACAGACGAGCGTCAGTCCCAGCTCGGGAAGGACGTACTCGGTCCATGATCGAGGGAAGAGACCACGATAGCGGACGGAGGAGGAGGGGAAGGTCTGCAAGACAAACAGTATTTGATATTCCATGAACGGTGCCGCAATAATGCCTTCAATTACCAATCATTTACGGAATCTTGTTTCACGCTAACTACCTGGTACACCTGAGCAATTCCTACATTGCCCCATGTGAGTAGCGCATCATCGAAATAAGGAACGTCTACCGTTCCCTACTATCCTTACATTACACCACCGTACTCAAAAGCTACAGAATTCACGAGTCACCGTACCCCAACCGTACCTTGTCCCATGCCTGGAGAGTACTCTTGTCCTGCTTAGCGCACGTCAGCAAGCGCTGAGTGAGCAGCTGCCCGGTCAGACTCCGTACGGTGAGAATGAACTGGAAAGGCATTATTAACATTTATTCCTCGCACAGTAACAAAATCAGATGTAGAGTTTCACTAGTGATTTTGAGACAACGCATGCCAGCGCCCGGTTAGCTCAGTCGGTAGAGCACCAGACTCTTAATATGGCTGTGGCGGGTTCGAGCCCCGCATCGGGCTGGCACTCTTTTGCTGATTTCGCTAAATCACGATGATTTTAGAACGTTCTCGATGTTTTTTCAGCACTCACAATGCAAAAGCACGCTGCGATTTCAGCCTAAAAAGACGATTGCTTGTTTACCTGATTCGCCCGGATATTATCCACCCACAGCTCCTTCAGTCCGGGTACGAGCGAGAATCGATTGAAGGCGCCCCGGAAGTCTCTTCCAATGGAACCGCAGCCGATGCCACCGATCGGAACACCTGGAAAATATGTAAGTATATCAACACGGAGTCATTTTGCAGTCGTTTGACGACTAGAGCTCGAGAAATGATACCGCCGACTCTTCATTTCACACACTCTCTCGTCGATCGAGAGGGCAAGAGAGTGTGCAAAATGAAGAGATGTCGGTATTATTTCTCGTGACGACTACGATAGGTGGACTGGGTGCCAGATGCGTTTTTATACGCGAAAGCGTTCGGTTGGAGGAAAACCTATATTGAATTTACAATGCCCACCCGTATGTGCCATGTGCAGATTCTGCTTGAAGATGTTGATGAA
This sequence comes from Pristionchus arcanus, assembly GCA_900490705.1. Taxonomy (NCBI): domain Eukaryota; kingdom Metazoa; phylum Nematoda; class Chromadorea; order Rhabditida; family Neodiplogasteridae; genus Pristionchus; species Pristionchus arcanus. Next base: position 124,790 of record LS487275.1, on the reverse strand, counting down.
GATGCCCTCGCCATTCCACCAGTTGGACACGGACTTGACGAAGAACCTGAAATAAAAAATAAAAAAAAATAAAAATTCAGACAGCCTTATTCTTTCCTAAGAATCTTATCGACGAACGGTAAAAAGTATGATCTTATTTAGACCAGAGGGATACTTTGGGTACTCAAATATGCCCACACGATAAATTCGGTCAATCACGTTGCGGTCTCTACCTAAGATTATGCATTGTCGCAGTCAGAACATGTGATGTTTTTGTAGCGAACGCACAAATAATCGATTTCGAGCCAATACAAGCGCTCTTTTCGTTCTACATTGCAATTCTTGAAGAACTAGGTATATTGTGACATTTTGAAAATCAAACTCACCGCCACACCATCGGTATGATCAGCGGGATGTGCTTGAGGCGCGGGATGAAGGGGATGCGTCGCTCGGTGGGCTTCCAGTCGCCGGCAGCGGTCCAGCCTGAAATGTCAGAACTTCATAACTTGCACAATTCAAACTATCTATATTACAGTTGTCAAGAAACGGCTACAATTATTGATGAGGTAGTGTTTGATGAGGTAGTGAGGAAAGTAGTGTTGAATAGAAGAGTATCTCCTGTGTTAGTTAGAACGAGTCAAGTACGCAACTAGTACCAAAACTTTTAGTAAAACCCGAGAATCAGATCAGTTTCACCTTATAGAGCTCCCGTCATTGCCTCAATCTCGTCATGCATTATTGTTCCATTCGAATACTATTTTATATTGTTTTCACCGTTATTTCATTGAAATAGCATAAATATTATATTATACAAAACGATAAATGGATTGAAGAAGCGGAATAAACGTACCGATTCCGTCGAGCAGCTTGCTCGGGTCGTCCGTGTCCTCTGCGGGAGGCGCCATCTGCAATGGAGAAGGAATGAGGGAGAGCCGAGAGATCGGGAGCCAGAAATAGAGGGGACAAGGCACGACACAGCGCTCCGAAACGTCTCCATTCGATAAATAAGATCGTCAGCCCCTTCGCGCAGTTATCTACTGGCTTCACGCAGTAAAAAGCAGTGCTTCAGAGAAGGATTGGAGATGGATGGTCATGAGACATGGGGAGAATGAGTGAGGGAACAGTGCGAATGATTACTGATATTTGCAGACGAAAAAAACAAGAATTAATTAGCTCAAAATTTACTTTGGGAGAGGTCGCGTAGGAGAGGCGACCGAAAGGCAGCATCGTAAAGGTGTGAAATGAGGTGAGAAAATCGCAAAAAATATTAATAAAAGTTGGTAATTTAATTACCAACAAAGATCAAAAAGTCAATAAAGGAAATGAATAATTAGATTATAATAATTGAGAAGGAATTATCGTAATGTGCAGGCTGCAGGAAATCATGAGAAAAAACATAAGCGGCATTAGAGACGCGGAAATACGAACGATAATTGGATGTTGTGGCTTTTTCTGCGAGAATTGCAGTAAAAACCTAACATTGCAGACATTTATGGGTAAATTTCCGCATCAACAAAGCTCTCGCATGCATTATCACGTTTCTGACTCAGAAAGTAAACACGATAGCCTATATCTAGTTTCTTCCCGCATTGCTTACAATGAGATCTGTCTCCTCTAGCTCTCCCGCATGCTAAAAGCTGTTGCAATACCCTTGCAAGGTCAGTGGGAGATACCGACTTGCCTGTTGGGCGAAGTAGAGACATTAGTGCTTTCTGAGATGGTTTAGTGATACAGGATAAGAATGCACGAGATAAAGTAATAAATCGCGGTTGTACCTTCAAGTTGAATGCGCTGCTAGGGACGTGCAGATTCCGAGATATAAAACCTAAGCAAAACGCGATGGTTTTTGTTATCTTGATAAATGTGCAGGGCCAGTGAAGTTACAACGACTCAAGAATTTTTCATTTTCTTATAATTTTGAGAGATATTGGCGATAGAAAAAGAATATGATGAAAAATATCCGTTGTACGAGTGTCCTAGTACATCTACTCTCCAAATCACTCAAGAATGTTTTGCGGGGTCAAGTTAGTGCACGAGATTGATTGTTGCGCGTCAGTTCATCGTCGTTATAGATATATATCACGCTCTCGAATTTAGTGTTAGTCGAAAGAGATGCGCTGGGTCACTATAGTGCACAAGATCTCTACCACGATTTGTGTCAGCAAATGAGTGACGAAGCTGTGGTGGGCACAATTGCAGTGATGGATGTTCCGACTCTCTTAAAGCGCAATATTCTCTCGTTTCTCTTACGTGAGATCAGGCAAAGCGACGAAATCAACACCTTGCTCTCATAGTGCGAGCGTGTGCGCTCTAGTTCTTGCTCTGTTACAGAGATAGGAGTTATATCGAAGCATCATCCTATTTTTGCTCAGTTTACTTGACTGGACTAAAAACTGAAAGAAGAACAAACAAATGCAAACGTGTTATGCCAAGATAATCGGAACACGCGTTATCTATGCCTGATTAGAGGAACAAGATCGTAGATTCCTTATCATGCGAGAATCTCTGCCAAAATAGGGCAGAAATTGAGCTGTTGAGCGCAGTTGCGAGAACTCGGAACATATTCAACATTTCTATACACAAACTACTGCAAGAATACAATCATCTCGGAAAGGTTGATAGAGACGAGGAATCAAGTGGCAACTGCTCCATGGAAACAAAAAAGGTCGATGAATCATCTTTTTGCTATGTCTGATTCTTGAAACCCCGTGACTTTCGGGGCAAAAGAGAATGAGAAAATGGGAATCTCTTTCAAGATCAGTGACGAGTAAGTGAGTGCAGTTGTTTTGTATGGCAGTAGGCAAACATGAGAGATGCAATCTAAGGACAATTTCAGAAGAAAACAATGACGGAACGGGGTCAGGTATTTGAAACTATCGTTTGCTGATTAGCGAATGATTGACTGTTTAGTGTACAATAATTATAATATCATGCAACTGAGTACTCAGAAAAAAGTTCCTTAGACGCAAAGGACAGAACCATCCGGTCTTTGAGATGTTATTGTGATGGCTAGACGCCACGACAACAAGAGTACGCATGCGTGCGATGGCATCGGACGACAGGAAAGGACTGGCTAGAAAAATTTCACGACGATAAGTGATGTCTGTGAGCTGATTGATGCACAAACTGTGCGGATTTTGAACATCGGAAGGAAGAGACGAAGAGCAAGAGGGAGGACTAGCCAGCACAACAAGAGTACAGTGGGCTAGAGGGATGAATGGCAATTCCGGAGGGAACTGGTTTTCCCCAGCTTTACTGTTCGGCTATGTTGGTCAGACAGTGCAAGAGAGCGTGAAGGCTTATGAGATCTTTCGAGGATAAAAAGGTGATAGAAAAAGTGAGGGATTTGCGGTCACGCATCGAGGTTTCGATAGTGAAAACGCGCAGCAGGATGCCTATTTTCTAGCTTGATCAAAGTGGAAGGATCTCGCGAAATATCGGAGCGTGCGGATAAGACGAGGTTCTGAACTGTAAGAAGTTGTGAATAACGCTTCTATTTTCACGCCGATCTGTGGTGAAACCGCGAGAAACGAGCAACATTCCACAAGAGATCATTGAGAATAGAGAGAAACCAGAAGGCGGAATCGGTTCCTCAAGTGAAGGAAATATTTCGCCAGAGATCTGGTGGACTGAAGAGACACAGACACTGATAGGGTTCTTCTATCGGTGATAGCACCCAGCCAGTCAAAGTGATAAGAAAGTGAGCGCAAATAGGGCCAAAATCGACGCAAATTCCTCGAAAACATCGTGTTTTGCACTGCGAAAACTGGAGTCACCGACTAAAAATACCACAGATTCTGTGCTCTTGCACTGCGGGACGTCTACTAACTGGATGTTTTCCCATTTTTCAGTCAAAAATGTCGAAATCGAGTGAAAAAAGTGGGGTTTGAACCGGTGCAACACTAAAATAACAGAACAAAGGGTCGAAATGGATGAAATTTGAACAGGGAAACGAAACGCTAGCGCGCGCTCGGCAACATCGAGAAAGAAAGAGATAGAATGAAGTAAACGAGAGGGATGAGAGAAAAAGAGGAGGGTTTTGAGCCGAGAGGGGAGAGATAGGGAGAGCGGAAGAGTCACTGGGAAGTAAACACATAGTTTACATGATCTCAACTTAATGTTAGTTGGGATGAGAGAACGCTCAGGTTTAAGAACTATTGAAAATTGGCATATCAATGGCATACAATGAAAAAGTTAAAGAAATTGAATGAAACAACGCGCGAGAAGAATATGAGAGTTTGTCGAGAGAGGCGGATAGTGATAAAAAGGACTACGAATTGTGCACAATCGTTCACATTTATTATTTAAGAACCAAGGATTAAAATGTTGCAAGAATAAATAATGACTTGCGAGACAAACAGTATCCTCATAAAATGACCGAAAAAACACAGCGCTCTCTTTTAGACAATGCAATGGTTCTTAGCGCCATCTTTGTTTTTCATTTTGTGTGCCTATAGGTTTTGATAAGGCGATAAAAGTGATAAAATGATAAACAAAGAGTGATAGAATGATAGACAAAGAGATAGAAAGGACTACAGAGACGGGACAAAGCAACACGCGTGAGGTTCAGTGCTCACGCAGGATAAGTCATCCCATCTCTAAATCTCTCAAGTTATCTCACTTGAGTTGATAACAGATTAGGGCAAAGGTAGGGTCAAATGAGTCATCCGATTTTTGAAATGAATGTACAAATATTAGCAATCGTGGTAAATATCCCCAATCAATTTTCTGTGAACGCAACGATAGTGACTATCAATCTAGTCAATACCGGGAAATTCTGTAATGTGAACTGTGCGGTGATGCTATGAATAAATTCCGTCTAATATATTCCAGAAGTGTAAGAAAAGAACAATAACACATTCGGATTATGCAAAACTTTATCGAAGTGGGAAATTGCGTGACTTTCTGTTGCGTCACCCTTTTTGCGTGTTCCTTTCTCTGCTCCCCAAATCAAATTCATGAGTAACTTTATTTAACATGATCCACTTTGTTCTGACTGCATTTGTGAGTAAAATCATCAGATTTGTGCAAAGGTATGAATAATAGACATTTGTATGTGAAAAATTGAATCGAATGACTTTCGTTTGCGTCACCCCCTATACGTGTTCGTTTGTTCCTTTCTCTGTCGAAAGAGGAGTCATGATCTGACTCTCCTAGCATTACTGTCGTCTCTCCATTTTCTATGATCTATAATCAGATAGATAGTGGGATAGAACACCGTGCGGGGCAGAAAGAACAAATACATTGTTCGTGCTAGTCATTGCTCCATTCAATACAGTGGGAATGATCGAATATTATTAGCGGAACAACACAAAAGAGGCACGGACGTGCTAATATTATCCAGCATTGAATATTTCGCCTCTCCTATTGGAGAAGGAACCAGTTTCGTGATCATGAGATACACTTGTACCTTTTAAAGAAACAGTAAAATCAAACTATTTCCGGGTTTCAAGAGATGAATACACATTTACTCTTCCCTTCGCTTACTTTACTTTTAATCGAAGGTAACACTCCCGGTTAAACTCCCCAGACTATTTGGCGAGTGGTACGGGAATGACACCCGTTCCGTTCCCGAACAAAACAGTGCGAAATGCAGTAAGGTCAGTTCTGCAGGGCACTTTCCCTCTATAGTTCGAAATACGGGTAATTCATTTCACGTGCTCTCTCACCGGTCAGAGAGGCGAGAGAGTACGTGGAATGAAGAGACTATTACCCGTATTTCGAACTCTATTTCCCTCTACATTCGGCACTCTCTATCGAGTGATCTAACGAGCTGGTTGGAAAGAAAAGACGGGTAGACACTTCGTTCTTTCCTTTCTCTACCACTCTATGGAGAAGAGAAAGTAAAGAGACTATTCTCGGTCAGCTTGCTGTATGATTCGCTTCCTCAATGCCTGCTGTCTCTCGTCACCACCAGCCAGCGAAAGAGAAGAGGTCGTGAGGAGAGTCTGTTAGGTGCACCGCCTGCTGTAACGGGCCGTAAGGTCTCGTCCTCGTTCGAAGCGAGAGAGAGCATTCGAGAGCATTCGAGAGAGAGAGAGAGAGAGAGAACGAGAGAGCATTCCCGGTCAACGGCCTTCCATTCCTACGCAGCATTTGATGTAAGATTGCAACGGTCGGGAGTATAAAACGGACGGCACACAAAGTCAAACCAAGCAGCAGCTTCAACCCGCTCTGTACAATGAGTAATGTGAGTTTTCTTCTTCAACACATCCTTTCCTTGTATCATAATATGCTAGCTTTTGTAACGAAACCTGTCATACTAATTGGGAGTGGATTTACTGTATTCATGTGAAAACATAATTTAGAATTCCTCCTTTATTCAGATGCTAGTCCACGTTGCCACAGCCGGATCCGGCATCGCAATCTTCGCCGTAATGGCGTCTCTGGCCATTCTCACCAATGACATCACAACTTTCCACGAGGAAGCAATGATGGATTTGAAGGAGTTCAAGGTAGGAATGGGTTAACCCAATCGGGAACCTTGAGTGACTTGAAGAAAATTTATTATGTGTTGATCCACGTTCCATTGGCAAAAGACCAATCTTTCGTTTCATGAACCAACAGTGAAACCTAACTCAACTCGAAAACAATAAATTCCAAAAATTCCTTTAGATGGTAGCTAACGATGCGTGGGTGAACATTCTCACAGCCGCTCCCTCTTCCTCTTCCTCATCCACTCCATTCAACGTCAGAAAGGTATGGATACGATTCAATTGATACGGAACGTGCTCTCTTTTCAATTATGTTTCACATTTCGTACAAGCAATGAAACACATATTTTTATATTAATATTTTTGATTTGTATGACGCAGCTATTTGATGAAAACAACAAATAATAGATTCTCATAAAATCAGCAACATTATTGCTCGCAGGTCCGTCAAGCCAACGGCAAGACATGCAACTGCGGCGAGCAGCCCAACAATTGCCCTGCTGGTGAGTGAAAGATCAGTCTGCGATAGGATTACCGTATCTCTATCCCAATCACCTTCATCTCAGGCCCTCCCGGACCTCCCGGAGCCGCGGGTGAGGCTGGATTCGACGGAGCCCCGGAAAGGACGGAAACAACGGAAACACCGGTCTGCCCACTGAGAAGGACCCGTACGCCCAGCCTGCGCCCTGCGTTAAGTGCCCCGCTGGTGAGTACCATTGGTGCCACGAACTCGATCCCGAACCATTAAACGAATATCTCTGGTTCCAGGCCCTCGTGGACCCGCTGGACCCGACGGTGAGGCTGGCAGACCTGGACCCGATGGACCTCACGGAGCTCCCGGTGCCCCTGGAAAAGATGGAGAGAACGGACAGGCCGGTCCCATTGGAGATGCTGGATCCAATGGAAGAGATGGTCATGATGGTAGACCCGGATCCAATGGAAGAAACGGAAAGAGAGGTGCTGGCGCTCCTGGCGCGCCTGGATCCGCGGGCCGCGTTGGACGCGCCGGAAGACCGGGAGCTCGCGGAGAGCGTGGACCCGCTGGAGCACCCGGTGCCCAGGGACCGGCTGGTGGACCCGGAAGAGACGGACATCCGGGAGAGAATGGAGCTGATGGAGTTGAGGGAGGAGCCGGTCTGCCTGGATCTGATGCTGCATATTGCCCTTGCCCTTCTCGCTCATTCGAGGTAGGGATGTGTTTCAGAGATGGGTTAATAGTTGAGGTGTTCGCGGGAAGATGATTTGTTGGTGATTGATAAATTGATGGCAAAAAGTCCAATTTAATTGGAATTTCTGACTGTTGAATATCATTTCCATTCCCAGGTGAAGCATGAACCCGAGACTGCTGGCTACGACGCACCCGTTGCTGCCACGACCGCTGCAGCTCCGGCTCCGGCCCCAGCCGGATACGATTCCCCGGCTCCGGCAACTTCCGCTCCGGCTCCGGCTGCATACGAAACCCCGGCTCCGGCAACTGCGGCTCCTCCGGCTCCGGCTCCCGCTGGCTACGATACTCCCGTTGAGGCGACCACTGCGAGTCTTCCTGCTCCTCCCAGAGCATCCAATCCGTATAGACTGAGAAAGCTTAGAGCTTAAACATCATTGATCTCAATATTAGTCTTTTGACGAGATAAATTATTGTAAGCTATTCATTGTTACATACAAAATAATATTAGCCAATGAATAACCAACACCATTTATCGCCCCAAGCAAGATAAACCAAGTAATCGGATGAAGTTTTCGCGATTCGTTCACTTTGTCAAGGAATGAGCTCGATGATTCGCCACCTGCGAAAGTACGGTATTCGACGGGCCAAACGAACTTACTACTTAGGTGAATAGGGTGTATCCGAACAGGAGATAGGGAGTCAGGAACACGGCGAATATAACAGAGAATAGTCCGATGTGATGCTTTGATCTTTGATCTCTACGAGAAAAATCTCTTCCTATCGTGCGTTTGAAATGCTCAGCAAATGAGATGTGCTGGTTAGCGAGCTATTGATTGTCTGGGAGAGAGGAAGAGGGAAGGAAGGGCGGAGGAGGACAGTTGATCTACCGCCTCCTCCCGGCCTCTTCCCTTCTCCGCCCCCTCGAACGTTCGTCAAAGGTCAGCTACGAGTGGAATGGAAAATAATCTCACGATACTTTGGTTTTGGCCGATAGTCCATTGATAATGGATCCGATATACTTGAATGCCTGACAATGAGAGAATACGGAAAATATACAGTATGTCGAATTATCAATTACCTTGAAGACTGCGAAGATGAAGAGAAGGTACGTGCAGTAATTGTAGTAAGTCTCTGCTCGAATAACATCATCGAATGAGTAGGCATTGGCTTGTTCCTGGGAGGGTTGGGCTTTTGAAGGGAAAGTGCGGAAACGATACCTCCAGCACTTTATTGATTCTATCATGGATGAGAGACGTACGTTGGATGGAGAGTTTGATTGAGATGATCGATAGCTGAAAGATACCGTAATCTATTGAGATATTATATTTATGATACCACGACAATGGCAAGGTTGATGTAGTTCCAGAATTGCTTGAAATATTCGGAACGGCAACGAACTATCTCGATGAATTCCTTGACAAGTAGTATGACAGCACACATAGGGAAGAATGCTTCGCAGATTAAAATCTGACGCACGTTAACAATTATTTAAAAAAAATTTGAACATTATTAAATATACATGTAAAAAAATTTTTAACTCACAAACATGTCGAAGTTAGTAACGTATCTAAAGAGTCGCATAGTATTGATATTGACCGTTGGGATCACTCCTCCCGAGCGAGGCAATTCAAAGATCAATCTGACATGGGAATGGTCTCAACTCACATTCTCCGATCTTGATGAATTTTTGTGGGTAGAGTAAGTCGACTACGCTGATTTAAAATCAGTTTTCAAAAGTTGCGGAATATTTTTTTGAAGCGACGTGCAGACTTCTGAAGATTTGCACGTGATTTCTCTAAACCCGTTCGCGCGCGGTGTAAGGAGATCTCTCGTCTCCCCTTCCATCAGCAGCCGTGGCCGAGTGGATAAGAGGGTTGTCCAGCTATCTTTTTGGGTTCAGGATCGAATCGCCTTAGTATGTCCCCTTAGAGCATTAGTATGCGTTCTATTCCGAAATTTCGCGAAATCTGATGGGCATGCTCACTTGACGAACGAGAACAGGTTCAGTCGTCCATTGTAAACAGCAAACTCAATAACCACCAATCTAGACGCGCCATCGATCCATCCATTTTCCTGAAGAGGTTATTTTTGGAAGTACGGTAACAGGTAACATACCGTACCATGAGCAAACCGATGCTCTTCAGGCTCTCCTTCTTATCCTTTTCCGAAAGATACTGTACGAATCCACCTCCTCCATAAATCGCCATGACTCCCCACAGGTCGTTATTTCCCAATGCTTCTGCGGACGTGAATTCGAACCTGGGGGTAAATATAAAGGTAGGGTATCCACGTCAAACGGTTTTATCTACAGTCGTAAGATAACGCTAGGTGGGACCCATCAGTAAAGCCGTCTGTTGGGAGTTCCCTTGGGGACTGTACTCACGCTGGCGAATCAACAGGATTGAATAGCAATCGGTCCTCAGTTTCCGACGAATAGCTTGCATAGCAAGGTTCTTTTGCTCGTAGAAGTTTGTCCATTTGTGTGCAAGGGCTGGTGCGAGCCTTGAGGGAATACGAGAGTGATCAACGAATAGTTGTCTAAATAACCCTAAGCATTCGAATCGAAGGTTGACCGATCATTCTACTCTGATTGAATTTTGCCTTGTCGGATTGATGGTTATGATAGGTGATATCTGAAAGTAGAACTTCACGAATGAGTTGTACCGGTTAGGCGTTGTACCCGAGTAATTCTTCGCAAGAGGATCCCAGTAGAGTCCCGTAACCAACTGATTATTCATGTACTGTAATTCTGGGTTTGTTTATCGAATTTTCAGCTGTTACAACCTCCCAAATATCGTCGATTGTATCAATTTCTGCGAAATGTTTGCCTGAAGGAGCAGTAGTTCGAGTGAAGAGATTGTTGGTGGACTAAAATAATGATTGGAGGAGGGAATACTGTCATGATACGAACATTCGTGAAGCTGCGAGCCGCCGACCAGTTGACGGGGTAAATTACTGAGAAAGATCAAAGATCATGTAGACTCGTAATAGTAACTTACTGATACAGAGAATGGCAAGGAAAACGAGATGGGATAACAACTTATCCAGTACTGTGAAAAGACTATCGTTCTTCTGTTCACACTTTGTATTTGATACTAGAAAAAATAACATTTACAGTACCCTTATCAACTGTACCTCCTCCCAACTCCGGATCCCCATCTTTCTTCTTCTGGTCGAGTGTATCAATTGATTTTTTAGGGATTACCTACAGGACTCATAATCAAGTGAACTACAATTACAATTAACAGATTACAGTATACCTCAGTCTGCTCTGCGCTATTGTTGATGTTTGGATCCTCAGTATACGGTGGAGGCTTATCGCACTCCGTAGAGTACGGTAACTTCGCAGTCATATCGAAGACTGACTAGGATAGTAGAAGGCTAGGGAAGAATGGAAGGCCTTTTTTCCCTTCTTTCCTTCCATCCAAGCCATTCGTAGTCATGAGAGACGAGGGGAGTTCCTAGGATACGGACTGTGTTTGGATGAACGGATCTCTTCATTTTACTCACTCTCTAGGAGGACAGAGAGGGGTGAGAGAGAACGAAATAGCTGCCGAATTCTTACTGCATAGGCAGCGAATGTATCCGTCTCTTTTGGAGATGCTCTCGGTGTGGTCACTGATACGTTGTCATAGAACGGTTGATCCCACTGGGAATGAGATACGATAGGCTCACAGTAGAGAAGTAGTGTTGATGTGCAATCATTGCTACGAGAGCGCGAAATACCCACATCTACATGTATCTTCATTGAAAGTTTGTATTTTTGGTTTTTTAAAGTAAATAAATGAGACTATTACTCATTTTCGAACAAAAATCGCTTACAAGTCTCTTGACTGTGCAGCATCTAAGATTTTCTTTTGTTCCGCCGCTCTACGCCCACAGAAATGAGGGAATCGAGGGGGAGAGAGGAACACAATTCGAAACTCGGAAATGTTTCACCCACACTTCAACTTTCGAACAACGACCTAGGGTGGTTATGTCATTTGTGAGGTTTGGCTGAAAAGCAAATAAAATCATAATGGAGCGCAAACAAATGATGCAAGACAATAATTACCCGGCGATTCGCGTGCATTATAGTCGACCGATTATGGAGAAGGGAATGAACGTAAATGAGTGGAGGATAAGAAAAATTTCAATGATCGTGAGAATGCAAATCTCCTAATTAAATTGCAAAATTTGTTTGCATCCGTTACCGTAGTCAAAGTCGAAAAATCGTCGTCGCAAGCCCATACTTGTTTCCCCCCTGTAAACTCTTCACAAGACACGCAAGGTTGAAGCGGCCACAAAGATTACTCTGATTTGGGAAAAGGTGAGATTGGTCTTTGATCTCTGAGTTCTTCATCCCAAACCGATCAGAATTCATCCATAATCTCTGGCCTTTTCTATTCTCCTCCACTTAGGGGAATTTGGCCAAAAAGAGTCCATTGGAACAAAAACACATTTTTCTGAAACATTTTCCCACCAAGGTAGAAAAAATGGATTTATCGAGAAGTGTTAACAACAGGCGGATGAGAGAGGAGGAGTAGGAGCGAGTATGGTAGAATCGATGCAGGGAGGTTCTTATTTTCGGGAACTCTCTATTTTCTGGCTCGGGCTACTACCGCTCTGGATGTGAATGCGGGGTAGGGAATGATAGGGAGAGAATACTCTGCGAGAAAAACACGGAAGTGTCTTATTTTCTGCCTGAAGGTTCGCGGGCAGCAACGTAGACAATGAAGGAAGCGAGAAGAAGGAGAGCAAGGTAGATGGACTGAGTGTACTGCATGTCTGGAATGGATTGACATTTGAATGATTTAGATGATACAAAAGAACAACAAATCGATATCTGAGACGTAATAGAACAGCACATAATCAAAACACAATGTATACAATGATAAGCTAGCCGAAAATCTCTAAGGTACCCAGAAGAAATGCGTTTCTTCAAATGGTTGTTCTATCTCGAGAATACGAAATGAAGAGTGACATTTCTTGACAAGTAATCCCTAATCCTATCACAAGGTACCACAAATACGTGAGAAAGAACAAAAGGAGGGTTTATGCGGTTTTATACGGACTAACGGTCACACATAGTGAACGAGTCCCGGCCTCTTCATTCTCTATTCAATTGCTCTTCGATTTCTCTTCACTCTTCAATTTCTCTTCATCCTCTTCACTCATAGAGCTATTTCTCAACTAGCTGTGAGAGACACTGGATACAGAGAGAAAGAAAGTGTGACCGAGTAGCAAACTTTGTTGAGCAGCTAGCGATGCTTCAATTTGAAAGAAAGCAAGTGATCCACTGAATGACGAAAGTTTTCAGAAATCCGAGACTGCTCGTAGGGAACTTGTTTCCACATTATTTTTATCATCAATGTTTTTCGTTCACGAATAATTCGACGAATATTGCGAAATGAGAACCCAAAAACAAATTTTGTCTATTTGTTAATGATTGTAATGGCCATGAAATGCGCGAAGTGTGACCATCTGAAGTCTAAATCGTTAGTGCCCAAACATTCACAAACTGGTCAAGGTTCTCTATGAAAGTTCTGCAAATAGCCTCAACGTTTCGTGAAATTTCAGCAGCAAATTGAATATTTATCGTGCTGTATGGTGGAAATGTAAAACAAAGCAATATGCATTGTTCGTTATCAGCAGAATCCATTAGGACATGCCGGATTGCCGATCACCGTTCCGATTCGATCATCGCAGCAGAGAAGGAGTAGAATGAAGAGGAAAAGTTGGAGAAACATGACTGAAAATTAATTTGGTTGATTCAATGGACGATGCGAGAAGTGAAATCACTATCAAGAACAATCGATGTGTGATAACAACAGATAAAGTGGGTGCGTGGTAGAGGATGAGAAAGATCGACTGTGATACACATCACTGTAATGTGTTACTCGCTTTGTTTGTGTCAAGAGGTGATTTTATGTACTCTCAATCATTAAGGCAACGGTAAACTATGTATCAATAATTTTAGCAACGCATTCTCCCTTCTTTCTTTCTGTCCAACGAAGCTAACGGTCCGTATCCTAGGGCAAGAGATGTCCCGACAATATCTAACTCTCCTAATCTCGCGTGCTCTCTCACTCCTCTCTGACCTCCTAGAGAGTGTGTGAAATGAAGAGATCCGTTCATCCAAACACAGTCCGTATCCTAGGAACTCCCCTCGTCTCTCATGACTACGAATGGCTTGGATGGAAAGAGAGAAGGAAAGCAGGCCTTCCATTCTCCCCTAGCCCTCTTTCCATCCTAGTCAGTCCCCGACGATGACTGAAAAGTTACCGTACTCTATGGAGAGAGATAAGCCTCCATCATTCGGCGAGGCTTCTAACCATCCCCCAAATGAAGTGCAGGTATACTTAGGGGCCACAACGCAGATAGCCGATTCTACACAAAGGGGACAAATTTGTGTTCAAACTATCCCTCGTGGTCCCAATATCATCATACTTTTTACCGTTTGTCGATATCTTTTCTCTGAGGCGCGCTAGAGCCCGAGAAGTACGCGCGCAACTCATTGGAGGAGAGGAGGGAAAAGTGAGACGAGAGGGAAAGGGGCGGAGCCTCATTTGCGTGTGTCTCTCTCCCTCCCCCCGCCTCTCTCGCTCCCCTCCGCCCGCCTCTCGCACGTCCCTCATAAATTAAGGAGTCACAAGCCGGGGAGCCGTTCTAAAATTCTAATTTTTTCTCTAAAAATCGTAAAATATTCCAATGAGTCAGAAACACTTTGTCCGAGCAGAATTGGTACACTGGAAGTCTTAGAAAAGGCTGATTTCGTTGTGAATCGACCCTATTCCCTACCTTTATGTCCAATTTTGATCTACTTAATGATGTTGAGCACTTCTCGGACAGTGCTCAATCGATTGGGGATGCCAGTAGCTATCCAACGCACTCTCGAACGAGTGATTTGGATTAGAATGAACTTTGTGACTTTGGTTTCTCGCTTTTTCGCGAAATCGTGTCAGAGCAAAGTGGGCGGGGCTAGTGGGGCCTAGGTATACTGTAATAATTTCCATTGATTGAAAGTCCCCCCCTAGGAGCCGATCGACACACTCGGTCAGAACAAGGACAACATCTACTCTCCTTTCGGACTCAGACAGAAGAAGTTTCAAGACAGCGGACAGAGTACGGTGGATTGCGGTAGTTTTATTTTTGGTGATGATGTACTGAGGTCTTCCATTTGGCTGATGATTACTCGAAATGTCTCAAACCGACGATTATTCTTTTTTCTCTTTTTGCAGATTCAATCAAGAGAAGTGATGTGCCCGTGAACACTCTTCAATCGTCCCTGAGAGATTTCATAAGCCATTCCATCTTTCTTGCCATCATTTGTATCAGTAAGTGAACCCATTCCGTACCATTTGATACTTGATCTTTAATCTTTTCTAGTTATATTCCCCGTTCACTGGCCCGCCACTCGCCGTCTTACCAATGTTGGTAAAATACTCACCTCACATTTTCGAAAATCGATAATTCAGGCCGTCAACAATCTGTTCACTCGAACTGCTGCTCCATCTGGCAAACATTTCGCAGAAATTGATACAATCGACGATATTTGGGAGGTATACAATCTATCGATAGCTACCGTAATCCTGATTTTACAGTATCTAAACTATCAATTGGTGGAAGGACTATACTGGGAGCCTCACATGAATAACATTTCCGGTTCGCAGTTTTACTCGATGCATTCACAATTCTTTCAGATTTCTCCTTCGGTAAATATCAATCAGACAAGGCCTTGTTCAATGAGAGTCGTCTACTCGGGCGGCCAAGAATCAGAATGATCAAGGTTCACAAATCCATAATCGATATCTACCGTACCCTTACTAGGTCAGTCAGAGCCAATGTACGACCGTTGAGGAGTTGGCGAGAGTTTCCGAGCCATGCTATGCTGACTATGATAAGAGTTACGAGGAGAAGTCTTCCTTCTATCCCAAAGGATTTTATGGTTTGAAAGCGTACGTGCAGCTCGTGAACCTCTGCAACATACATTTTCGTAGCTTCCGAGCCGGTAATTAGACCACTAAATATTTGATGGAATTTGCCATCAGACCACAATAAATCCACGATAAAGTGGGGTTTTATGCCGTTAGACCCCTGAAATTAATGCCAGACCACTTTATATTTTTCGTCTCCGGTTGGTAATGAAAATGTATGCTCTGAAAGTGCGTTGCCGGAGTCACAAAAATCAAAGATGCATGGTGGATACAGCTATCCTCGCAGATTCACTTACTCGACCGCCTTTAAATTGGACAATGACGATTTGGATGGGAGTCTGGCCACTTATGGAGGTGGAGGTTTCGTGCAGTATCTGTCGGAGAACGATAGCAAGAAGAGCTTGGAGAGCATTGAATTTCTCAAGGTACAGTTCTCGTCTCTTCATATTGCCTTATCTCTCGTCGGTCAAAGATATGGAAGAGTATTGAAAAATAAGAGAGACGAACAATATTACATCAGGCAAATCAATGGATCGATCGATCCACTAGACTGATCGTTGTGGACTTCGCAGTGTTCAATGGAAGACTGAACTTATTCTCCGTGGTCAAGTAAGAATACATTCAGTTTACGATACGATTAATACCGTATCAGATTGATCTTTGAACTGCCTCGCTCGGGAGGCGTCATTCCCACTGTAAATATCGATGCGCTGAGACTCATTCGATACACGAGCCCGTATGACAAGTTTGTCAGTCTTTTTCTCTCTTTTTGCTTACACTTCTAGAGTTCTGATTTCAGCAAATCGTTATCTTCGTTCTGTTACCCTTACCTTACTGTTACCTTACCGGATTAAGTTGGAGTCTCTTGCCAGGTCGCCGTTATCGAGGGAATGTTCTGTCAAATCGCTGTCTTTCTAATCATCAAAGAATTCTTGGATATCTCCCGTTATCGATCATCGTATTTCAAGAAGTTCTGGAGCTACATCAATCTTGCCGTTCTTGGGGTATCAAATTAAGGTTTTCAGGATGGAAAATTCGTCTCTTCATTCTTCGTGATCTCTCGTCAACATACGATGAATGGAGAGACGGATCCTGATAGCCTTTATCCCAGTTGGAAAAACCTCAATATTACGGTGGATTTCAGTTATCGATCGTCTGCATCAAGTACTCCGTTCGTCGCACGTACCTAGCCCATGCAAGTGTCCATAAAGTGAAGGATGTACCGTACTCCCTTCCTTTCCCGTTCAGACCCAGCACATATTCAGGGAATACAATCTTCATATTCATTCGATCACGTCGTCAAGGCCGAGAACGCCTACAGCACATTCGCTGCTCTTCTATTCTTCTTCGTTGTTCTCAAGGTAATCTATAATTCTTTCTACCGTACCTCTAGAAATGACAATTAGGCCTATTTTGGCATACTCTCTCGTTTGTATGACTGGCGAGAGATCTCTTGAAATGATTTGTCATCGCTAATCCCTACCGTATTCTTTCAGACCTTCAAATACATCGGAAACATCCTCAAGCAGTTTTCGATCACTACGAAGGTTTAGAATTCAATTTTGGAAGAGATCAAAGATCAACTCAGGAGATACTCGTGTTCTCAGGCGTCATTTTCATGATCTTCTTCTCCATCGTTCATTTCGGACTTCTTGTCTACGTCTCATACAGGGTGATCTAGTTTTCTTACTTTTAATAGATTCTTATTCCGTCCACTTAGATAAATGGGATGGAAATGTGGTGGAGCAAAATATATCAAATTTACGTTCAGATCGATCACATCGCAGCGTAAAGAGGCAGTTTCACAAGAGCTTGTATTGATTTTGCTTGGGTCGATAAATGGTGTTTAATAATTTATCTTGTCAAATGATCGATATCGACACTAAACTGATTTAAGCTCTAAGCTTTCTCAGTCTATACGGATTGGATGCTCTGGGAGGAGCAGGAAGACTCGCAGTGGTCGCCTCAACGGGAGTGTCGTAGCCAGCGGGAGCCGGAGCCGGAGGAGCCGCAGTTACCGGAGCCGGGGTTTCGTATGCAGCCGGAGCTGGAGCGGAAGTGGCCGGAGCCGGGGAATCGTATCCGGCCGGGGCCGGAGCCGGAGCTGCAGCGGTCGTGGCAGCAACGGGCGCGTCGTAGCCGGCAGTCTCGGGTTCATGCTTCACCTGGGATTTAGAATTGTTCGTATTTGTATTCTATGTCGCATTAGAATCATTATCTCGCAATCGCTCCAACTAATACCCCAACTGTGAAAGACATCCCTACCTCGAATGAGCGAGAAGGGCAAGGGCAATATGCGGCATCAGATCCAGGCAGACCGGCTCCTCCCTCAACTCCATCAGTTCCATTCTCTCCCGGTTGTCCTTCTCTTCCGGGTCCACCAGCCGGTCCCTGGGCACCGGGTGCTCCAGCGGGTCCACGCTCTCCGCGAGCTCCCGGTCTTCCGGCGCGTCCAACGCGGCCCGCGGATCCAGGCGCGCCCGGAGCGCCAGCACCTCTCTTTCCATTTCTTCCATTGGATCCGGGTCTACCATCATGACCATCTCTTCCATTGGATCCAGCATCTCCAACGGGACCGGCCTGTCCGTTCTCTCCGTCTTTTCCAGGGGTACCGGGTGCTCCGTGAGGTCCATCGGGTCCGGGTCTGCCAGCCTCACCATCGGGTCCAGCGGGTCCACGAGGTCCTGGAACCAGAGATATTCGGTTTATGGTTCAGGATCGGGTTCCTGGTACCGATGGCACCAATGGTACTCACCAGCGGGGCACTTAACGCAGGGCGCAGGTTGGGCGTACGGGTCCTTCTCAGTGGGCAGACCGGTGTTTCCGTTGTTTCCGTCCTTTCCGGGGGCTCCGTCGAATCCAGCCTCACCGGCGGCTCCGGGAGGTCCGGGAGGGCCTGAGAGTAGAGTTGATTGGTACCGAGATACGGTAATCCTATCGTATACTGATCTTTCACTCACCAGCAGGGCAGTTGTTGGGCTGCTCGCCGCAGTTGCATGTCTTTCCGTTGGCTTGACGCACCTGAAATTAATTATGTTGTTTGATTGCTTCATTTTGTGATATTTAGTGACATCGGAACAAGGAGAAAATCAAAAATATTCAAGCGTTTCATTACTTGTAGGAAATGTGAAACATAATTGAGAACTTTATGCATATCACCGTATTCACAAAGTTGTAACCGTACCTTTCTGACGTTGAATGGAGTGGATGAGGAAGAGGAAGAGGGAGCGGCTGTGAGAATGTTCACCCAAGCATCGTTAGCTACCATCTGAAGGAATTTTTGGAATTTATTGTTTTCGAGTTGAGTTAGGTTTCACTGTTGGTTCATGAAACGAAAGATTGGTCTTTTGTCAATGCGACGTGGATCTACAAATAATAAAGTTTCTTCAAGTCCCGGTTCCCGATTGGGTTAACCCATTCCTACCTTGAACTCCTTGAGATCCATCATTGCTTCCTCGTGGAAGGTTGTGATGTCATTGGTGAGAATGGCGAGAGATGCCATTACTGCGAAGATTGCGATGCCCGAACCGGCAGTGGCGATGTAGGCTAGCATCTGAAGAGGAGATGTTAGATTATATTTACTATTGAAGATCCCTGGTCCCTAAAGCTCTGGTGAGTAGTGCAACATAGGCTAAAGAAATGTATTCCAGGAAGGATAATTTCTAAAATTATAACAAAAGTGATAACTCACGTTACTCATTGTACTGAGCGGGGGTTGAAGCAGCTGCTTGCCATTCTCCTTTGCCCAGGCCCTTTTATACTCTTGCCCACTCATTAGCAGCTACAGCACAAAGAAAGAAGCGGGAACTGTGACGGGAGGGGTGGATGGAGGCCCAGGAATGTTGGTGTCTCTTCTAACACAATGTTCCCTAGTTGGTCATGGTATAGAAGGAAAGGGCGGAGGAGGAGGGTCAATACTACAGCATTCTTTGCCGTTCTCGGCCTTTCCTAACTCATGGTTCCCGGCACTTTCCGGCCGCGAGGAAGCATGGGCAATGGAGAGACCATCGCTCATGGCAAGTGTTAAACTAGGAGAAGGGGTTCTCGACCTTGCTAAGCGGCTCTAACTTGCTCTTGGCTACGTTCAAAGAGAGCTCGAGAGGGAAGGCGAGAAAGCAGGGCGAAGGAGGAGAGATGGCCTTCCCGCCTTGTGTCGCTGCTGCATGTTTTGTCCGAGGCGGTTCCCTCTCGTTGGTTCCCTCTCGTTTCTCATCCCGCCGAGAGATGATGAGGAATGGAGAGGATTGCGTTAAAGGCGTGGTACTCTGCCAATAGAGAAACATGGAGGTTTGGAGGGGGCAGGCAGTGAAAGTATGAAGTGGTGTAAGAGAACCCGAGGCGATGAGAATTTCTCGAGAACCTCGATAAAGGTCGAGAATGAAAGGTGGAACTGCATTGTTCGAGAATGAATTGAGAATGGAAATGTGTTTCAATGTGTTTTTTGTTTAAAATTTTTCGAAATAGGTTTTGATACGATCGATCCGCTGCTTGTTTTGCGAAAAATTGAACAAAAATATGAGGAAAACAAAAAATATAAATAATATAATAAAA
>LS487275.1:70308-81868 GCA_900490705.1 Pristionchus arcanus | reverse complement strand
ATATATAAATTCATTATTTTCTCGAATTCCGTGAAAATTCAACAATAGTTAATGTTTTTATTTATTCTGCATATTTTAATGGATTTATCGAAAACTGATTATTGGCTCGTCATTGGACAAGATTGATTCCTAATAACTCCCTTTTGATAATCTTGAACCATTCCCTTGTTAGAATTTTCATCCAACCAGTTGCGTTTCACACCTATCTCAAAGATGAAGAATTTTGCGTTCATTTGGTGATGAGAACGCTTTGAGTCGAATAAATCAATCTTTCCAGATATTCCAAACTCATGCTGAAAATGTGTATGCGCACGTGCAATTTGTGCACAACTTCGTCGACAACAACTTAATATTTTAATTAGTTAATCAACGTTGTTTGTAAATTTGTATTCAACCACCGGTAAAGATCGTGTTCAGCTTTATGCTTAAATTTATTGCAAAAACATGGTAAAACAGACGCGAATTGTGGCTAAGATGCGAATCGGTACTTGAATTATGAATGGTGGAAAGTGCTACTCGACTAGATGCGGGGAAACGGTAACAAAGTTGAAGTAAGAACAGCCAAATGGAGGGCTAAAGTGTGGGAAACATAGCTATTAGGGTGAAGAATTCGTCTCGTCATATCGTACATACCTGCTCTGTTAGAGTGATTCCGAGCACGCGGAAGAAAGAGACGAATTCTTTACTCTGACAGCTCTAAAATACGCCCTCCAAAACTACGGTAGCAGATAAATACGGTGGTACAAACAGTGAGGAACCGGGAATCATTGACACGTTGCAAGGTGATGGGGGTATAATGCCGGCTGATTGGGCTAATTTACAAATTCAGGCGGGGTAAAAGCACGAGATACTTATTACTACTGACCAGAGCTTTTGAAAGCGGCTCTACTAGCAGATATTAGCGAAATTGCTCAGGAGATGAGCGGTAAATGTTTCTCAGAAATCAAACTGGCGGGAACGCACAAAACAGTGTTGTATCGCCCTCTACTAGCAGATATTTGCGAGCAACAATATTTTCTGGGACGGAATATTAGCGATTTCTGTTATCGGCGTGTTTTCGGGGAAATGGTTTCGGTAGCTCCTTCACGCCTCACTCTCGATCTCAACGGTGAACGCGGGATTGGCCATGCCTGCAGCACCGGCTGCAGCTGGCGCAGCAGCTGCAGCATCGGGCAGCGGCCGTGGCTGCTGCTGCGGCCGACGCGGCAGCCGCACCGGCATCTCTGACACGTCTATCTGCAAATTGGAGCACTGTTATTTATTGTTTTCAACGCTTTTAGACTGTGTCAATATTTATTCCGATTTCTAAAATAATTTCTAAAATAATAATTAGAAAAATGAAAAAAAACGCACCCGTCCGTCATCTTCGTACTGCACATTGTAGTAGTTTTGCGCGGCATCGAGCTTGAGGTAGGAGTACTCTTCGGTAACCTGATAATTATAATCATTTATCTTCAAATATCGAATTGTTCGTGACTGATGATGCGCCTTTGGCGCGAAACGTCTCACTGATGATAATGTCACCATCATCAACCCTTCCCCTCCTCTCGCGCTACCTAATGCTCTACTGAGAAGATACCACTGAATTGTTTGCTGTCATCGTTGAAAAGATGAGTTTCTTGGAAAGATATGTTTCACTAAATATATTTAGCATTACGTGCACGCTAAGCAGTGATTTTGAACATAATCACACTAGAAAATGATACTGAAAATTCTCACATCCTCCAACAACGTAGCCATCCTCTTTGCCTTATCAACGAGAAGCCTCTCTAACTTCTATGAAATTACAGTGAACAAAGTTCCCGCTTTTTGCAGCTATCTATTTAAAACTATAGTACAAAATATCCGTATTTTTGTCTTTTTTATGGTCTATTTAAAAACATTTTTTAATAAGTCGGTGCTTACATCCTCCAACAACGTCGCCATCCTTTGCCTTATCAACGAGAAATCGGGCCTTCTCGTCGTGTCCATATTCCAGCACGATTTCATCAGGGAATAACTGCAATTTAAATAATTAAATTTAGTAATTACATTAATATTTTAGTCTGTATCTGTAACCTAGTGTAAAGCAAAGTGCTTTGATTTCAAACTACGTGAATAAATTATCAGATTCCTCAAAAACAAGTATGCTTCACAAGGTGAATACATTGCTGAAGGGAGCGAATGAACGATGCGAATTCGATATTTTTGTATAAAAAGATTTATAAATATTTCGAAAATACAACGAACATCTCATCCGGGCAGTTGTCCGGCTGCGGCATGCGCTCGCCTTTCTCGAGATTGGGCAGCACCTGAAAATAATTACAGGAATTTCAGACATCGGTCAAAAAACATCTTGTCGATATCTAGCACAATGCAAAGATTCATTATTGAAACGACTTAAATATTTTGAGGAATTGTAAATAATTACCTCAGCCGCCCTCCACTCGGGATAAGGACATCCTCCCAGCGTGATGATCTCGAACATGAGCACACCGAACGCCCAGCTGGAATTTGGGGGGATTGATTTTTGATCTTTCAACTCTGATCTTTGATCTTTGCACCAATCGCTATTGCCACCATTGAAGGCTTCATAATAGAAGTCTAAGCATAGGAGAACATTAGCGGATCGATATTTCATATTTTGATCAATCTGGGAAAGTTGACGTGAGGATTTGAGGGACCTGCACTCACTTGAATCCAGTAGTAGCGCAGGTACTACCCCGAGATGTAATTTTTTTTTCGTAAAAATACATATCAAAAATTTCATTTGAGAAATTCGAGGTGGGAAAGAATTTTAGAAAAATTCGATAACGTAAAACTCACTGTGGAAATCCAATACCGTAACCCTTTTTTGAAAAGTCTTTTTTCGTAAATTTTTCTCGTAAATTTTTTTTTGGGAAATTTCTTTTGAGAAGTACCTTTGTCGTAATTTTTTTACAGAAATTTAAATGGAAATTCTTTTTTTGAGAAGTGCCTTTTTCGTAAAATATTTCATCAATTTTTTGATAGGTGATATAATTATTTTTGGGAAATTAGTTGTTGTCAAGTGTTAGTTCATTGTAGCATGACTTTTTTATCAATATAATCGGGTTCGTTGTATTTTATTATTACTATTTTAATAAAAAATTAATACAAAAAGTCAAATAAAATACGAGAAAATCGGTTAAGTCGGTGTGCGCGCTCAAGCTGCGTTGCGGTCGCGTCGCGTTTTGCTTCTATTTTTTTTAATTTACTGAAAATGTTTGTGAAAAATGACTTTCCCAAATAATATTTCACACAAAAAAATTACGAAACATATTTACGAAAAAAGACTTTACCAAAAAATATTTCCCATTGAAAATTTCCGGAAAAAATTTACGAAAAAAGACTTCCCAAACCAAATTTCCGGTGAAAAGATTACGGTAATTTCTTTCCAAAATGCGCCTTTACGAATTTTTTTTACAATTTCTAATTTACCAAACATGTATTTCCAGAATTTAATTTCCCAAAAAAAAATTATATGAGGCCCTTTGCCTAAGAATCGAGCAAAGGCCGGGACAGTAAAAAAATATGAATTCCTTGAAACTTAGTGATTAGGGGTTCTCAAGCATGCAGATGACGATAGTCATATTCATTTTGCTCGTAGAAGTCGCATTGGCTCCAGACGACGTCACGTCGAAGTCAGTTTATCTCAATTTTCGCGCTTCACAAATTACCTAATTTTACGAAATCACTGTTGCCCGGACAGAATTCGATGCTGATCACGCCTGTGTTATTGATTTTTCATGATTGGCTCAAATAATGGTGTTAAATGTAACTTCTCACGGGGACAAGAGCGAGCTTGCCACTCTGCACAGATCGGATCGGAATGACGACTAGACACCATGGTCAAAATTTCAGCCAATTCTGTCATGGAGTTTTTGAGAAAATCAACTTATAGTGTAATCGGCTTGTAAGTAAAATTTACCATCCTTCTCTTGCTGGCTTCCGATCTTTTGATCTACCCCAGTCTCTCGATCGTGACCTCTTCCCTGTCTCTGTGCTATCTCCATTCCCCGTGCTCTCTCGCCTCCCTCGGGAAGGAGACTCCGATCGATAAAAGATCGGAAGCCAGCAAGAGAAGGATGGTAAATTTTACTTACAAGCCGATTACACTATAAGTTGATTTTCTCAAAAACTCCATGACAGAATTGGCTGAAATTTTGACCATGGTGTCTAGTCGTCATTCCGATCCGATCTGTGCAGAGTGGCAAGCTCGCTCTTGTCCCCGTGAGAAGTTACATTTAACACCATTATTTGAGCCAATCATGAAAAATCAATAACACAGGCGTGATCAGCATCGAATTCTGTCCGCGAAACAGTGATTTCGTAAAATTAGCTAATTTGAGAAGCGCGAAAATTGAGATAAACTGATTTCGACGTGACGTCGTCTGGAGCCAATGCGACTTCTACGAGCAAAATGAATATGACTATCGTCATCAGCATGCTGGAGAACCCCGAATCACGATTTTTCAGAGATTTAATTTTTTTGGCCTGTGCCAGAACCTTTCGGATCTGGTCGATTCTTACGCAAACGGCCTCATATCTCGGGGTAGTACCGTAGCGCAAGTAGGTTTTGTATTTTGAATGGATCAAAATTACTCACACATCGCTCTTGGTCGAGAATTCGTAGTCCCGAATGGCCTCGGGCGACATCCACTTTAGTGGGAGGCGACCGCCCTGCAAATTTGTTGTTGTTGTTGTTTTGACTCATTCAGAGATCAAAGATCAAACATTGAATAACTTACCCTGCTCTTGTAGCAGTCCTCGTCCTTGCCAATCTGTCGACAGAGGCCGAAGTCGCCTGAAAAAGGAGATGTTAGTCTATTATTTACTTTAGGAGAAATGTCTGAATGTTTCACAGTGCGGCCATAAAAGCCTGCAGCCAGGATGTGTGATTATAATTGTTATTATTTCGTATAAAAATAAATCTTATCGATCACAGGACTTGCATGCAAAGACACGAAGCGCATTAAGGATCAGAGATTAAAGATCAAAGACCAAAGATCAACTAACCGATCTTGCATGAGCTGCCCTCTCCCACCAGCACGTTCCTCGCTGCGACATCCCTGTGGACGAAGCCCTTCTGGGAGAGGTATTCCTGGAAATGTTTTATTCAATTATTTATCAGTTCTTTAGTAAATTTTTTGAACGCTTGAACCTTCAAGTTCGAATACGTTTCACGCTGAGCATGAACTGGTTGACATGAGAACAAAAATGATAGACGGAGGACAACGATCGGAATAAAAACTAAATATTTGTGTTTGTCTGACGTAAAAACCGAAGACTAAAGATCAAAGATCAAAGATCAACTGACCAGTCCGTAACTGATCTGGACGGCGAACATGTACAGCTGCTTCATCGTCACGATCATCGTGAAGTCGATGTCGTTCTAAATTAAAGGTTGGAGATCAAAAACCAAACATCAAAGATCAAAGATCAATTGGCTCACCCCCTCAACCGGTGCAGTGTAGTTGACGCCCTGCTCGTCCAGCTTCATCATGTACTTGCATCTGCAATGATTTTTTTTTCAGTTAGCGTCCACCAAAAGCAAAAAAACGACAATGTAAGTTTTTTGCATCAAGGCACGGGAATTGCTCAGTACATTTTTAGAGATTGTTTTCAAGGTTGTTTATTTGAAAATCATTACCTTTTCCTCATTATCACAAGGAAAAGACCACCTCGCATTGTTCACTACCAAAATCTTGGCTTTTCGCTACCCGGAAAGTGCTTACTGCAAACAATGTGCCAAATGCGATGCTCACCGCTTCCTCAGGAACTCCAGCAGATCTCCCTCCGAGCAGTACTCGACGACGAGCAGGCACGGCTCGCTCTCGGTGACGCAGGCGAGCATGTTCACTGGAAATAAAGATCTTTGATCTTTCAGAAATAGTGGTCATTGATCTTTTATTTTTTCATTGATCATTCACTGGAAATACGAAATATTTGTTTTTTTTTCTGCTTTTGCCTTAATTTCAGCGTGAAGAACGAGTCGTTTAAATTTTGTAATATTTTGAACAAAAATTAGGGCAGATTTTCTTCCCAAAAAGAACGGAAATCGCTCACCCAGCCGCTCATGGTATCCGATGCTCTTCATCAGAGAGATTTCACGAAGGAACTCCCGCTTCGACTCTTCGTCTGCGGATTCTGAAGACGTTAAAACATATTTATTGATTCAGTTATCGATGCGAACTCAATCTCTGTTTCAGATTTGGGATGTGTTTCACTATCGTTATAATTGTTACTAAAAATGTTCCAGTCGATTTTTATCGGGAATTTATTTTGTGAATTTAAAAAAAATCATAAACAATACAATATGAAAAAATTCTAAAATATGCAGAAACGGCGAACCTGGCAGGGTCTTAATTGCTACTTCACAGTTCTCCGCACGCATCAGATTCACGCCCAACGGCGACGTCGCGTCGTGACTGGCCAGCGTCTTGCCGATCAGTTTGCCTGAATTATTTTTTTAATCAAACTGAAATTGCAGGATTGTTCCTCGTAGACGTTGAGAATAATTTATGTGCAAAATGCGCATGAATTGAAATATTGTTCTATGTAAAAAAAAATGAGTAAGGGTTGGAAAATTGAGGGAACAGAACTGACCGAGATACACAGCTCCAAACGCGCCCGACCCGAGCTTCTTGCTCGTGTACACATCGACGTTGCGACGGTCAATCTCCCAGATGTCTACCCTGAAATCGTATCTCCCCTCATTTCCAGCCGTTAAATTCCGTAAATATGATCATTTTATATTCTATCTCGTTTTGCGACTATAATTCGCACTTGAGTAGCCTCGAACGTATTATTTTTCAGAATGAATACCGAAATCGTTGATAAAATAGCTTTCGAAATTGAAACGACGCCGACTCACTTCTTCGGCAATTCGTGATACTGATTGAGGTTCTTCAAGTTTTGCAAGTCGTGCAGCTTCTCCTGAAACGCTTGCATTAATCAGTTTGTTCTAAAATCTTTAAAAAATTCCGAAGAAAAATCTACCAAAAACAACAACTTTCTATAGAATGGAAAAAAAATTAAAAAAGAACATCCGAAAGCCAAAACGTACCGCCATCTTTCTGTTCGTTTTCTTCATCATTCGCATCCGGCAGCAAGCAATGCATATGATAGCGAGGATCAATCCCACTCCGCCTCCCACGGAGAGACCGACTATGAGAGGAGCGTTGTCGGTGAGGTAAGCTGGAAAAAATATTTTCATTGAGATTTTTTAAGTACCGATGAGAATTTTTTTCGCGCAGTATGAATAGACGTCTTTTTGTTTTGATGTAATGCGCAACGTCGGTATTTCTGTGGCCACTATGAAGGGGCAACAGAGAGACCGACGATCAGAGGAGCGTTGTCGGTGAGGTAGGCTGTAAAGTGGCAAACGGTTTTAAGTAACTGAAGGTTTGAAGAATCCAATTCCCTTCCTGACGATAGGGTAAAAAGAGCAGAAATATTTTAGTACGGATTGCATGTAAGCCTAACGCGCAGTATATCTTTTTCATGTAATGGGCATCGTCGATCTTTCGGTGGTCATCATTTATGTGGTCATTGTTTATAGACTATCGTGGCCCACGGAGAAACCAACGATCAGAGGCGCGTTGTCGGTTAGGTAGGCTGGAACATAATTTATTTGGATTTTGAAGAGTAATAGTTGTGCTTGTTTTTGGAATATTCCATTGATTTTGTCCAATGCGCAACGTCGGTCTTTCTGTGGCCACTATGAGGGGGCAACAGAGAGACCGACTATGAGAGGCGCGTTGTCAGTGAGGTAGGCTGGAAAAGATATTTTCATTGACACTCGATATACCTATCTTTTTATATATATTTTTCGCGCAGTATGTATAGACGCCGTTTTGTTTTGATGTAATGTGCAACGTCGGTCTTTCTGTAGCCACTGTAGACTATCGTGGCCTAACGGAGAGACCCCATCGAAAGGAGTAGTTTCGACGAGAGTTCTAGAAGTTAAAGGAAGTGGGTGAAGTGCGGTGGAAATAATTGCTGATGGATTCTATGTCACCATCCAAGGTATACTTGATAGAATGCTTTTAAAAAGTTTTTCTCAGTGGCCAGCGCAATTACGATCGCATTTCGGCTGGTGCTAAGGGTCAAAAGGAAATCGTGAAACATATTTTGACCCATTTATTCAAAATATGAAAAATGACTCACGAATCTTCTCAATCTTCACTGCAATCGACCTCGGTTTGCTTGCTTTAATCTCACTGGGGATCGCGGGAAGTAGGACGTTCTCGTGACTCTGCGATTAATGATATCATTACTCCTTAATAAAGGAGAGATGTCTCCTGATGTATGTTTGTGTGTGTGTACGTTTGTTCAGTTTTCCAAAAGTCACGTAGGCAAAAGCCAAGCAGTAAACAAGTGCAAAAAACATGTCGGGCTATACCCTCCTCCACACTCAAGTGCCATGACCTATTACCGTAACCCTGAAGTAACCTTACTACAGTATGCCTACCGTAACCATACTAGATACGGGCGCCGTAGGCGCGCGGCCCCGCCTTGTTGTTACATATTGAAAATAGTCTATGATAGAAAATATTTGTGTATGTTTCACAACTAACTCATAATGACCGAAAGTAGTATTTCGCAATACGTGTACTGCTATCGAGTAAAAAAAAAGTCTAAACGTTCGACAACAAGGATATCCGACATGTCAAAAGTTGTCAACAATCAATAAGTAATTATTATCCGTACCTTGATAGCACAAATAGTCACTCCGTACAGACTGTCCAGACTGAGGTTGTCAATGATGAAGGACGTGTCGTCTGTGCCTTTCTGCAGAATACACTATTGTTAGCGTTGTAAATTTGCAGTCACTCGTTCTACCCAATAAAAATCGCGATATTTTTTCTCGATATTTCCTCACTGTACATGATCGTATTTTCAAGATATAAAAGTTTACTCACATTACAACTCATCTGCCCTCCCGGGCACGTCGTAGTCGTGCCCATGACGTCCGTCTGGTTCACGCCGAAATAAGCCTGCTGGTCGGCCGCCTGAAATAATTAATAAAATATTTAATTAATAAACAATTATTAATTAATTAAATATCATTTAAATTAAAAATAGTTACCTCAAACGGCTCCGCGTTGCCGTACATGGCAACAAAGTAGAGCGTGGGCACCTCGTTGGTTCTGGAATATTGTATACATTTTTCACTTTAAGATACATTAATGATTTAATTGAATTAATGATTTAATGATGATGATTTAAGATACTTTAAGATAAGAATCTCGTTGGCATAGTCGACTAAAGAACTGTATTAGAGTTGGTAAAACCGGGCCAGCCCGGTGATCGGTGGCCCGTCTCTAAAATCATGCATTTGACTCGATCGGGCTGGCTGGCCCGGTCGGTGGCGTCGATTGTGAGAGTGAAGAGGCGGGCTGGCAATCGGGCCGCGGGCCACCGCCAGCCCGTCTCAGCCCGCCAGCCCGATTTCCGAAAACGGGCTGAGAGAGGGAGGCCCGCTCGAAAAAATCTCGCAAGCTCGCGCGATTTGCCCTGCTAGTGTAGTGGCTGTGTTTTGGCCGCATCAGTCATTCGACGTGAGTTCGATTCCCGCTCATTGCAATTCTCTTTTGCTCGCTCCCTCTCACATTTTAGGAATTCCCTTTGTGATAATTTCTCATTGCATTCCTTTCTCCGTACAAAAACGAATATAAATTATACATTTGACGCGATGTCGGTGCTCAATGAGTGTTCATTCAATGTATATTGCCGTTTCCAGTGTTGCCTTGAATTATTAACGAGTGTATTGAGATACTCTTACACAGGCAAATTCCTAAAATGTGAGAGGGAGCGAGCAAAAGAGAATTGCAATGAGCGGGAATCGAACTCACGTCGAATGACTGATGCGGCCAAAACACAGCCACTACACTAGCAGGGCAAATCGCGCGAGCTTGCGAGATTTTTTCGAGCGGGCCTCCCTCTCCCAGCCCGTTTTCGGAAATCGGGCTGGCGGGCTGAGACGGGCTGGCGGTGGCCCGCGGCCCGATTGCCAGCCCGCCTCTTCACTCTCACAATCGACGCCACCGACCGGGCTCGGGGCTTTTTCGAGCGGCTCGATATTTGAGCCCGGACCAAGCCTGAATGTCGGTGGCCCGGCCAGCCCGGCTTGACTTTACCAACCCTAAACTGTATTCTAAGAACGTTTTTTACCGAGTAAGCGGATCAAAGGTCAGATTGACGGATATAGGCTTGTTGAGATCCGCTCTGATCGAGTCTTCGGGTGTGATGGGCTGAAATTGTTTACATTTTTGTTTTTTGTTTGTGTTCAACCTAGGACAGCACCACATCCCTTCTTTGTTGCTAATCATTTCCCCCGCTGTGCCAGTGATCACTATCAGCTTACGCTATTCGCACCAGCTCACAATTCCGAGACAGTGATACTATAAAAAGCGCATTTTTAGCCGTGTCAATGGTAAGCGGATTGCCTTGCAAGAGAAGTGATTGATACGGAAGTTGCGCTATTCGCGCGTCAAGTTGCATTTATTTTCAGCTAGAAAATCATATTGGTACCATTTCGAGGATTCCGTATTCAAATTATGATGAAATGGTCAGAGAATCGAAAGAAGAGAGAACACAATTGACACGATTTGGCATCACCAATTTCATGATCACATACCGTGACGTTGTAACTATTGATCTGTCCGCAGATCGGAGCGGGAGCAGCGGACGCCAAGCAGGGAGAGTTCTGGACGGTTGTGCAGTCTGGAACAAATCATTTGTTCTTTGATTTTTGAATCCCCCAAATTTTAGTAGCTCCAAATAAAAATTTAAATTTCCGAAAATAACGAGACATCACGAACGTAAGCGGTTTACCGCTAATCCGATATGCGAGTGACGTCTTTTTAGTGCCCAAACGTTTGGTCAGCTCACGTCATGGGCATTCAATGACTGCCAGTAATATCATAATAATATAATGAAGTACGATTTAAGAGACCTTCTTCGTAAAAATTTAGCATGGACCGGACATTCATCCAGGATTTTCGAGTCAGACCCTCATATTGCGGTCACAGGAGTGGGTCCACCCCTTGTTTACAAAACGACAGTAATTGGCCTCCCAAGCCTCTAACGCGGCGCGCCGCGTGCGCGAAAAGGTTGGAAATTGTCCAAAAACGCGTTTTCCATATCTCGACTCCCGAACAAGCTGGACTCAAAATTCCTTTTGTGTTGTACTAGTGACCTCCTAACTACAAAATTACAACGGGAAAGTTCAATCAACTTCGATTCGTAAGGGCCGAATTCGATGTCATGGACCACATTTTTGAGAATATCACAACTGAGAGGAATTCCGGCAAGGTGCCACATAATACAAAATGTGCTCCTATTGACCTAGGGTGAGTTCCCCCACATTTGGAAGAAATCGGTTTTACTCCTACCGGGACTTTTTTATTCCGAACCTTGATCACTGCAATGACCAAAAATCAAAGGTTAAGCTAGGACCTCAAATTCACTTCTGTTGGAAGTAACAGCACTCATGGGTACTATTTCCCACAACATTGGGAGGTTGAAGCCGTTCGTTGATTTTATAATAATTTTT
>LS487275.1:55573-68846 GCA_900490705.1 Pristionchus arcanus | reverse complement strand
GAAACTAAAAACGGCATATTTTCAGTGCCGAAGAACTGAAATTTCGACCCAACCACGGTCAACTACGCATATTTTCACAAAATGGTCTGTGTGAAGGGGGCTCAGAATATTTGGCCAACACTTTTTTATGTTCCTAATGATGTTTTTCCGTCATTATGAACCAGTTTACGAATTTTAATCACAATTTTGGCCTTATCTTTGGACATGAGTCACCTCGACTTTTTTCACATAAGGGTCCCCTTATGTGAAAATACGGATAGGGGTCATATCAAAATTGGCCACAATAACATGTATGGTTTCACTAAAAGTAACATAAAACTAATTTTTAAGCACTCTAACATACTTTTTCTTGGGTCGGAGGTTCTATTTCAACATGATCCCTAACCTGGTTTTTCACATAAGGGGGACCCTTATGTGAAAAAAGTCGAGGTGACTCAAGTCCAAAGATAAGGCCAAAATTGTGATTAAAATTCGTAAACTGGTTCATAATGACGGAAAAACATCATTAGGAACAGAAAAAAAGTGTTGGCCAAATATTCTGAGCCCCCTTCACACAGACCATTTTGTGAAAATATGCGTAGTTGACCGTGGTTGGGTCGAAATTTCAGTTCTTCGGCACTGAAAATATGCTGTTTTTAGTTTTAAATCAAATTTTGGAATGGTTTTCACATATTATATCCAAATTCCAGAAGAAGGTAATTCGTACTTTTTTGGTGCTGCATCATTTTATGGCAAAAGTAACGAAAAACGAAGTATTTTAATTTATTTCTCGAGTTCTAGTGGACGGATTTCGATGAAAATTTAGCAGGCAACATAACTTTTCACGCTCTTTCGAATGAGCTATCACATGATACCTAAATCTCATTTTGAAATTTCGAGAGATCAAAGATCAAAGATCAGAATTTCGGGACCAAAGTTCAAAAATCGGATATATCCATCCTAGAGGTCATGTTAGTGAACTTTGAGCACATTCCGACCATTTTGCCGGAGTTGTGCCACTATCACCCCCTTTCCCTGCGTTCTTACAGAGAACGTGTTTTAAAAATAACAACACTCGACGGTCTATCAAACTTACTGATATCCAGTGTTCTCAGAGCATTCACTGGAGGCGAGTAGTAATTCGTTTCCGTTTTGCACTGATTACTCGTTGCGGATTGAGTGTAGTAGACGTATCTGAAATGGAGTTATTCTATGCTGGAATCACCTAACAAAAGCTTTCGGAACAATCTCTAGAAGTTGAACAATTTTCGTTATTTTAAATTGCTTTTCTCGATGATACAGGTACGAAGTCACCTGCACCGTCGATACATCTGATCCGCGCCCAACCTCGCGCTGAGCTGCCTCGGCACGTTCGTTGAGACCTAGAAATGATGTCGTTAAACGATATCAGTGCTTCCGTATTGTGATGTAAATGTGACCGATGATAGACCACCAAAAAATATTTTTTTAGTGTTGCTTCAGAAACACCAATGAATTAGAGCCTCTCGAACTCGATGTGTTATTGTTTTTATTGTTTTTATATTGTTTTTATGAAAAAAGTATTTGCAAGCGTGGTTTACAGACAATTTCTATCGGTTCGGAAGGAATAAATCAAAAAAATGTTGATAAAGAACTCACAAACTCTGGCATCGGAACGGTCTGGGAGAAGTCGGCAATCTGGCAGTTGATCAGATTGAACATCGGGAGAACCGTAAGATCGTCCACGCCGAGAGGCCAATCTACAAGATTATTGAGATCAAAGATCAAAGATCATTTCTCGCTTCGAATAAATTGGGAATAATTGCGATATAAATATTGTATTGGCACTCAAAGGACTATTACAATCGTTCGAACTCGAGCAGTTTTGGGTAAACGCTGAAACTCAAATGATTCAGAAAAATAGTCCCATTTCTATTTTTAACTTTGCCGACCACAGCCAAGACATAACAATAACAAAATGAGCTAGAAATATCAGCTAAGTGCAAAGTTATTATAATGTTGCTATGGAGGCCCAAACAATAAATTGCAATCGTTCGATATAGACTTTTTTTGTGAGCAGTCTGAAACTCAATTGAATTTTGATAAATCTGCTGAGATTTGTAATTTCATTTCAATACATTTAAAACTTAATAGCAATAAAACTAACTCTGATCATCAAATTCGAATGTGACGATCAATGTGCCATTGGCGCGATAGAAGTCCGAGATGAAGTGCTCCTTCTGGAATATATTTAGCATTGATAACATCAGTTCACGACTCGTTCTGATTTCGTAGTTTTGTTCATTGTCTATCCATTGAAGCTCAATCAACTCGCTACAGTAATTGAAAGAAGTACAGGTCAGAGAGGATAGAGGGGAAGAAAGGACAGTCGTACCTCATACTTGATGCTCACGAGCTTCAACTGCGGCGACACCGAAGGCTTCGGCGATTCGACGTTCGTGTCCGCGGAGAAGTTGGAGACGCCCTGCAAGAGTTACTGCGGTTAGCAGCGACTCTCTCCATTTCACGTACTCTCTCGCTTTGTACACTCGGTGTCCTTAGTAAAATACCGGAAACAAATGATGGTTTATTTCAACCACTCTCGCATGGACTGTCTTAACAGCAGCAGCACCAAAAATGGGAATAGGCAAGTCCAGCACTACAAAAATCAAATTTAGCAGATACCGTTTCTCTAATCTCAACATCGTCGCGTCATCGATTGCCGAACTTCTCTCGAGCATTTATGAGCATTTTGAAACACAACTCGGTTCGAAATCATCGCAGGTGAACAATTTCTTCAAAAATCCTAGTTGTGATAGTTGTGGTGATGTTTTCCGAACGATGACACCTTCGCATTTTCAAAATTACAATGTGAATGCACTGCGAATGCAAAACTGAATGCTGCGCGAAAGCCGCAACCCTCACAGCAAACACTGTTTTAATGGCAAGGATTTCAATTTCATCTAGTTTTATTTTTATTTTTCGAAAAAAATGGCTCACCGTCTGCGCAAAAGCCGCAATCCTCACTGCGAATGGGTCGCAGAATCTCCCGCCCGGCAGCTGCACGTTGGAGAGGGAGGAGGTGGTCGAGAGCTGCGATCATTATAAATCTTTTATTTATTCCATTCTTACTTTTTTTTCCACCCTTATGCTGCGGAAAAAGTCAGGGGATATTTCCTCCTCGGGTGGAAAAAGTCAAGAGGAGGAGAAGGAGGAATTCAAAATTTTGAATTCGCGCGCTTTTCAGTATTTTGCTTACTCGTTGAGCTTGCGACTTAAAAATTTAACTAGGTGTTTTCCGACACCTTTAAACCGTAGAAAGCAAGTTTCAAGAGGCTAGCATCAATGGGAACTGAGATAATTTGAAATAGCTAAAAATGCGGGAATTCAAATTTCAGATTTCCTCCTTTGACTTTTTCCACTCGATTTTTTCCTCTTCTCTTTCCTCCCCCTACTTTTTCCACAGCATTACTCTGGTTTCTCCCATCCACTGGATAACCATTACCTGAGCCACTGGCTAGGGTGCATCCAAACCAGTGGCTGAGGTAATGGTTACCCAGTGGATGGGGTAATGGGAGCAGGGTGGATGGAGTAATGGATATCCAGTGGATGAGGGTTTTGGTTTTCCAGTGGATGGCAGAGTACGGTAGATGGGCATAGTTAATCGATAAGTGTATGAGCCGTCGCCATACAGTAACCAACACACACGTGGTGAGACCACGAGTCTCTGGTTTCTCCCATCCACTGGATAACCATTACCTGAGCCACTGGCTAGGGTGCATCCAAACCAGTGGCTGAGGTAATGGTTACCCAGTGGATGGGGTAATGGTTTTCCAGTGGATGGAGTAATGGATATCCAGTGGATGAGGGTTTTGGTTTTCCAGTGGATGGCAGAGTACGGTAGATGGGCATAGTTAATCGATAAGTGTATGAGCCGTCGCCATACAGTAACCAACACACACGTGGTGAGACCACGAGTGGTTAGTCACATTCAAAATGCGATCCTCCAAGTGATCGCAGGTAAGACAACACTCGAATGCGAGGCCGTCCGATGAAGGACGGCTGGAAGGGACCTTATAGGCAAGGTGTGTGCTAGCGTCGACGGGTAAGCACGGGGCGCTCTAATGGTTTACCAGTGGATGGAGTACTGGTTTTCCATTGGATGGAATGCTAGTGGATATCCAGTGGATGTGGTAATGGATATCCAGTGGATAGCCCAAACTCCGCCCACTTTTACTGGCTTTCCAGTGGATGGGAGAAACCAGAGTAGATCCGATATGCGATTTTACACTCTTCTGTGTTGTTATTGCTTCGCCTTGTAGTTTCTGTGTGTGATATCAATTTTTCCGGCGGAAATGAATACTCCTAAATTCGCTCAACCCACTCCTGACCCAGTACTGATCTGTTATCACATTCATTCATTCATGCACTATCAATATTTACCGCGCCGGGTCAGTTACGCGAGTTTGTGTGCTGTGCCCGAGTTAGGATGATCCATGAATCATTACATTTTGCACGTTTCACGCTGTTTTGAATGCGACGCTCACGAGTTTTCGTGCCTGCGATGAATGGAATATATTGTTACTATCAGTGCCCTCTATTCAGTTTATAAGTCTATATTTCAGCAACGTCCCAAGTTCACAGAAACTTTCTCAGAAAAGTTCTCAGAAACTATACGGTACCAACTAAAATCAAAGTCAACTTCACAAAAATCACCACGACAAGAGGCTGAAGAAGAAGTTCCCAATCTTAATTCGATAACCAACCATGGATTTATCCTCCTCAAACTGTCCCCCAGCAGTTCTGTACTGTGCAGCGTAGAGCGAGGCGCCTGGGACGTCCTGCCATTCGACGGTTCGGGTTCCTGGAAAAATAATTCTTTATTTTCATTTCCGAGAGTTCACAATTTCGTTCGAATATGTTTCACCAGCAGTTTAATAGCGGTTGTGTGCGCTGTCAATCGTTCATGGAACTGCTTGCATAAGAATATAAAATTACTAAAATAATTGGACGATTTTCCGAATTAAATTTATTTTTTCCCTACTATTCTATGCTCATTTTATTTGGATTGAGGAGATAAGAGAAAGCAATAAGCGAATCAAGGAATCCTCACCATTGCTGTAATCCGTATGCACATTTGTTGGCTGCTGCAATTGCCCCGCCTCGCCGAGATTCCCGCACACCGACCAGCACCCCGCGTCCTCGGGGTCCTGAAGGGAAGTTATTGATTATTGCTCGAGGGTTACGGTGGCTTTTTCTTTAAAGTTAAAAAAGGTAACGGTATATCTAACTACGTCAAGCGATGTTACAGTCGCAAGACAGCGCTGGGTCCTCCGATAAGGCCGTCTAGGAGAAGTTTCTATTATTGATTGAGGGTTCTGCGGCTGGCTCTATTTGACGATGACCGTTATGTCATGAAAATAATGTACAAGAAGAACATATCGATTTTCCATTGACCTCTCCTGTCTATATTTCCAATTTACGTGTACTACGTGTGCATGAGAAACAGAATGTCGACGTGAAATTCGACGCCGGGAGATCAAACACGAATGTGATGAGTCATAGATCAATGGATTGACTGGCGAGGGAGCTCACTATCGGGAAAGTTACCACCTAATAGTTCATAGTTCGTTCTAGTAAACGCTTAACAGTTAGAAAACAAATAATAATAATGCGAGACTTACACAAAAGTTGACTTTCTCGTACGGCTCGCAGAATGATCGGCAGGGAGTAAGAGAGGTGCCGTTCTGAAAAATTATTTCTTCTTTTCGCGTAACAACAAGACTGCGTATCAATAACAGCTTAGTTGCCCTATAAAAATCGAAAATCGATACTTTATTCCCATATTTTACTTACAGAAAAAAAGAATAAAATCCGTAGTTCGATGTCTACAAACCTGCACGCATCCAGCAATACACCGCAGATAGCACGTCTCGTATCGCGTCAGGTCCGCGGCGACGCTAGTGGCAAGAAGCAGGAGGAGCTGGGAGGAGATAAATATCGATCGACGGCCAGAATTCGGATCGACGTAGGTCATCGTTGTCGTCGAGCGCGGTGCAAGTGTGATGGCCGCAGGCCGGCCATGCATTCAGAGGGAGGGAATGTGGGCCTGTAAAATGCAATTATTACTAATGGATGCAAAAGAAGCCGCAATCAAATGAAATACATTGAAATCACGCAAAAATAATTTCACGTTGCGCAAGATTATGAAGGGCATTGTGATATTGGGCCATGCATTCAGTAGCGGTCGGAGATGGGTCTGGAATAATCTGGATAGCCGTTAATTCATTGAAAGTCGTCTAACGAAACGACTAAGAGAATGCGCGCATTGATGATAGAATAACATTTGGATGTTTAATTACAATTATGCGACGTAGAAATTGTGATGTTAAGTGATTGCAAAGGCACGATCCAAATCATCACATCGAGATGACAATATTGAACCCAACTCAAGTAACAAGGTCGGGGTGAGCGAAAAACAGCGACGGAGAACAACAGGAAAAGTGCTGTAATAGAATCACGTGCGCCAAATGTGAACAAGTTTAAGGTTCTACAATTAAAATATATTATTTTTGAACGTCAAAATGGTCTCCACACGAGCTGTAATACAATGACATGCTCGCAGCTGTGGCCGACAAATTTCGAGCGAGCGAGCGAGAGGAAAACGGGAAAAGAACACACGGGAAAGGTTCGCAATCGGCTTATAGGGGCGATAAAATATGGAATGCGGGGAGCGGGGATTGAGGGATATACAATGGGGAAATCGATGTCGGTTGACTCATTCTTGACCTTGGCGCGGCACATTTGCATGGGGGAAACGGGGCGAGATCGGCGGGAGGTTAGATCCTAATCAGGAGCGAGGAAAGGAGGGGAAGGGAGTGGGAAAGGGAGCAGCGCGGTTCGAGTTTTTTGGCAAAAAGAGCCGTGAATTATCTCGGAATGTTGTAAAGGAGGGTTGGTTTAATCAGGAAAAATTTCCATGAATCTTGTTCATAATTGTAGTCGGTAATGAGGAAGCCGAGCATCGGAACATTGGCTTGCATTTAGATGCAATCTGGGATAGGATGAATCCGAATACATCGAATTGGCAATTCAAAATAGAATATAATGCGGCAACATTCACACGAAGGATGACAATGGTCATCACGGTGCAACATTATAATCTGGGAAAGAATTACACGTCACAAAAGATCATTCAGGGTTCCGTTTTTGCAATGAGTATTATAGAAACAAGCCATGTTCCAAATCCTAGAGTAATCATAAAATATTTCGAAATGTAAGATAATGTGATGGCATAACCAAGAAATATCACGGGTACTGGTATAATTTGAGCAACGCATTTGACGTCACAAAGATCACGCCGGTTCCTATACCATTAGTTAGAATTTGGCAGGGTCGCCGTCTCTTCATTTTACATTGTCTCTCTAGACTCTCTGATCAGTAAAATGATGTGAAGACCATTAGGCTAAGGAGGTAATGTCTTTGAAATTCACGTGGTATCTAACCAGTAAGAGGGTCGGTAGAATGCGTGAATTGAGGAGACAATTCGGAGAAACAATGGCAATGGAGGGCAGTGAGGGAGCAGCGGCGCAAGGGGCGAGGGGCAATTGATTGATTAGTAACTCTCTTCCTCCTCCCTCCCTCTCTACCTCAAGAAATATCTCTGAGTGCGCAAGACGAGTTAGATAAACACGTGAATGAATGAGGGATCGAAGGTAAGGAAGGCGAAAGGTGTGCCCAAATTTACTCGATTGAGATCGGTAAGGAAACCATTACTCGAGCAAACCGTAACTCTGATCCCTGAGTGTGTATGGGGATAGAATAAGTAGAAAAAGGACAATTTCGAGATAATTGAGTGAAACAGTAAGATAAACGAAAAACGGTGAAGGTTGCGCAACTGTAATCGACTAAGTTCGGAAAGGAAACGGTTGGTAGGAAATGTTCGATCGGTAAGCTGTGATTTTTCTTAGAAAGTGGGCAAATATCGCATCGCAAAAAGTTGAACAAAAGTAAAAGGACTCTTGAAACGTATTTG
The DNA here is from genome assembly GCA_900490705.1 of Pristionchus arcanus. Lineage (NCBI taxonomy): Eukaryota > Metazoa > Nematoda > Chromadorea > Rhabditida > Neodiplogasteridae > Pristionchus > Pristionchus arcanus. The sequence continues at coordinate 60,853 of LS487275.1, read as the reverse complement.
AACAAGCTTGAGATAATAAAGCATATGAGTTAGAATGCGGGATCGAGAAAGTAGATGAATAACAAAATGAGGCCAAATATACTCTAATGATCCAAATAATGTTTTTTTGGAAACGTTAATGAGACAAAAACGCGTTGAAAACGAGAAGAAGTTTATAAGGCACATGAAACCTATTCGGAACAGAGAACGCAGTTCCAATTACAGCGGGATTTCGATCGAGATCTGTGTGGAAAGCGGTCGAGTTTGGGCGGAATTAGAGGTTTTCACGGTTCGTCAGTCGAGATAAACGGCCAAAAAGAGGGGTGCAAAATGGCAGTCAGGAGGGGTTAACGATGCATACCGTGATCGAGATCAAGTGTTCACGAACGCTTCCTGAATTTTCGAAATTGAATTTTAAAAGTGAGGCCAAAATAAGGAAAAATGTTTAAATATCTGGCCATTCCTCAGCATTTTTCAGTGCGAGATGTGAGCGTAACACAGCAGTGGATGGGGAAAAGAAAAGTGAATCTCGGGATTCTGGCCATTCCTCAACAATTGTTCGTGCAGGAGCGACGAGAATTGAGATGTGAGGGAGTTGGCGGCCGGAAATCGCAAAAAGTGCCAAAAATAGTGAGTGACGATCATTAGCCAACGCCCTTTTTTACACGCAACGCAACCAACAAGATCACCAGAGTTAGGAGATAAATTCTTTGCGAGCCATCATTGACGAGCAACGGAAATGTTGTCCAGGGCAGGGCAAAAATTTACCACCCTCGCAGAACAATGGCCGAACATAATGGGAGAGGATACACAATGTGGAGTGCGGGATTTTTGTGAACATTTCTGATGCTAGAGAATCCGAAAAATGTAGAAACGGCTCGGAAAAGCTCTATGGGATAAAAAAAGAGTAAGCCGGCATCATGGAATCAATCAAAACCAATTCATCACGCAAACCAAACCAGATCAAGTGTTTGGACTCTCGCACGAGAGTATTAAAAGGGGGAGGGAAGTGAGGGCTGATTTAGTCTTCCTGATTTCGAGTGTGCGCCCTATTCTTCCCTATTCCACGAGCCCCCCCTGCGAACCGGTCGGGACGGAAAACGACAGACAAGGGAGGGTTGAAGAGACGGGCTGAGAAAGAGAGGGATGGTTCTGCGTTCCGTGTGCTCTCTAGGCACTCTGACCGGCGAGAGACAACGTGAAAGTGAGAGAGTGGGATGAGGTAGAGGAATCTAGACCTAGAGACCGCAACGTGATTGACCGAATCTATAGTGAGGACATGTTTGGGTGTCCAAAGTATCCCTCTTGGTCTGAATAAGATCACACTTTTTGCTGTTTGTCGATATCTCATCTCCCAACCGAGTTATGGGTCAAAAACCATGCGCTTTGGGCACAACAGAGAAGTGCCCGAAACCAGGACGAAGCAAAAGTGGGCGGAGCTTATTTCGAGCTCTTTCCCAAAGTTCGACGGCGATAGCTTCGCTGAGTCGTGAGAGACAATTCTTGAGAGAAATCGACCCTTACCCAGGCTGCGCGCGTGCTATTCACGACGGGTTAGAGAATAGCGATGGGAAGGGGGTCTGAGGGGGCGGAGTTTCGCGCAGCTTTGCATAGGGAGAACGAGAGGGAGATGGGAAGACCTCCTTTTTTCGCCCCTTCCTTCGCATTTGACTAGCCCCGCCCACGTTCACACTTTGTTTAGCGCTAATCGGATTCGAATAAATACGCGTACTACCGATCTTTCAAAGGGAATAACTAATTCAAAACACTTCCGATTTTCGCGTTTTCTTCTCTAATCGTCTCCTAAAAATCGAAATAACAAATATCCCGTGGAGCAGAATCGTACGTTCATTGGAAGTGCTTAATTCCCCTATCACCGTCCGTTAATTATCGATTTTCATCTACTTAAAGATGTCTGATCAAGCTGCTCCACGGGTCATTTATGAAGGCATCTGAGACCTATCCATAGCAATTTTGAATGAGAGATTTAGTTGAGTTTTCGCAGAGTTATCCCTGTGCGCAGGTTTTGAACGATTCCCTGTCCTCTCGAAGTGGGCGGAGCTTGCGGTCTCTATCTAGACCTCGAGAAATGAGCCGCCGTCTCTTCGTTTCGCACACTCTCTCACCGGTCAGAGAAGCGAGAGAGTATGTGAAAAGAAGAGACGGCGATATCATTTCTCGAGCTCTAGAGGAATCATCTGTGAGATGAGATAGAGGTAACCAACGTAATTGATCAACAGTTGTGGGAAAGGATGAAACCGAGGGCAAGTTAGATCTGTTTGTCCGGAGTAATCAATCAGAAAGTACGATATTCTGAGCAAACTTGATGCTCTAATCTCATTTTTATTAACAAAACGAGCAAACCCCGTGTCTTAGAGCAGTTCAGCGTTCATAGATACTGTCCAGTGAAATTTGGCGACTTATTCAAGATGCGATTCCTCCCGCGTTTGTAGTCAAAGGTAATGGTAAAGGTGTATCCACGTCAAGCGATTGTAGAGTCATAAGACAACGCTAGGTGGGACCCACTGGTAAGGCCAGCTATTGTAGTTAAAACAAAACGGCTAGTGAAAACCGACTCGAAATTCGAGTAAACTTCCTCTCGCGATCAAAATAGCAACGAGATAATTCGATCACGCGTTTCAATCTGCAGAAAAACATTCACAGTAGACTAACTGGAGAGAATTTCCCTGACATGGGGAACCGACTCGGTTATCGAGTTTCTTCTCTAGATCAAGCAACATTCTCGAAAAACAATGAGAGTCGAAGAATGGGCAGAAGTTTGCCAGCCGATCACGCATTTTAGGAGTTGCCACTGGCCACATATCAGACCAGAAATAGTCTCGATATGGATAACATCTAACAATCAGGCAACATTCTTCAAAATAGAATAAGTATCGGAAACGATGAACATTGGGCAGGGAACTGTTGTCACATAATGCATCTCAGATTAGAGATCATAACAAGTACCCAATGCACCCATTGCAGTAGAGGATCAAAGATGGCTCATGTCACGCAAAACAGTTGAAAAACTCTCGGTTAAAGTTCCACCTCGGATGGAACATCTCTATAGATGTGTTTGCGATAATATCACATGCCCTCTCACAAAATAATCACATTAGTACTCTTGGACATAAATTATCGTATCAGAACACGGCGCATAACAACATGGTAAATGTAGCAAAAACATCCGGGTTAAACGAAGTCAATACTAGTTGATGGTTGGGATTTCCGTCAGCACTTCTCGTTCCAGATTACGGAAATGCCGATGCCGAACATGCGACGAGCAAGCATGAGGACACTAGCCGAACTCATACGTCATCTTCGGACGTGCAGTGAAAAAACAATGAATCAACCGGAAAAAATTCGTGCAAACAGGTGATTATTCGGGTGAGCCCCCAACTAGAACACTCTCACCTATCACCTCCCTTCTCTCTTCCAGATAACCTCCTCACTCCCACACAGGCACTGTTTGTCCCTGCACCCATTCGGGAGACAAGAAAAGAGGGGCTGGCGCTGATAATCATAGTCAACCATTTTTCATCTTTTCATCAACTAAGGTAACTACAGTCCCAAGTAGAACACTCGCCCGTCACCCTTGTCCCGCATTCTCCAGATAACCTCGCCCTATCCTTACACCGCTATTTGCCGTCCATCATGGGAGATAGGGGACGAGATGGGACGAGAGAATGGGACGGCATTGATAATAATGTGAACAACCCCCATTACGTGGGATGGGCAGAGAGCGTAGAACGGCATAGAATCGAGGATCGGAGTTTCGAAATGCAATCAATATTTCATTTCAGGCATCAGTTGCTAGATAAGGATGAGGCAGGAGAAAGGGATAGGTCTAGCTTCGAAATTGAGAAGTATCAATTCATCCGATCAATGAAGAATGCTTATGCAAAGTTGAGTAAAACGCGAGCAAGGTTCGTCAGGAATTTTCTGTCTGATGAGGGATCAGGCGAAAATAAGAGGCAAGAAAATTTCTCAAGTATGTCTGTGTAATGTCTGAGAATGCTAGGCATTGACAAAGTATTACTCATAGTGGTCAGACTGAGCTCATTCTCTATGGGCAAAATACAACAAATGACAAAAGATGAGCATAATGGAAGCATGTAAGCGAGCGAACAGTAAAAACGCTGCAGGCACCTCTCAAACAATTACTCACGCACAGTTATTAGTCTTTTTTCCGAGAGCCCGAGGTCACGAAGTAAGACAGAGAAGAGAAAGAGAGTGAAGGTAGGGAAGAGGCACGCATGCGATGGGCAATTGGAACCGGACTGGCTGATGAGTCATCGAGGAACGACGCGTAAAGGTAGGTCAAGCAATGGCAGAGTAAAGATGACGTAGACAAAGGAACGGCACAGAAGAATAATGGGTTACCCATATCGAATGAACAATTTTCAGATATCTTCAAACGTGGTACCAGCTCAGTGAAATTGCACACAGAAATTGAGTCACGATCAACAAGTTAGCTTGTTAAAAACAATCGATGCCGTCTGTCTGGCTCTCGCTCGTGTTTCTCTTGACTGTTTCGTTTACTCGTGTCTGGATCGAATTGAGAGGGAGAGATGCAGGCGAGTTCTCGTCTCTCCATCTTGCCTAATCTCTCGGCAGTCAGAGAAACGCGAGAGAGCAGGGCGAAATGAGAGAGCACAGAGCATCGGAAGAGAAGGCAGAGGAAGGGAGCTCCCGTGAGAGGGAGGCAAAGTTTCCAAACACAGTGCAAATAGAGTGGCGCGCGTTACACGGAATGCGCGGTGTTTCCGGGATAGGAGAGCGCGTTTTTGGGAATACCTTTTAGGATTCGATGGTTAAAAAAAATCATCGAATAACAGCTTTGAATTTCAGAATTTCAATAATTTTAGTAGAATCATCATTTCTAATGCGCATAATGGCAACAACAATCGTAATCGTGACAATGAGATATGCCGACGAATTTATATTTTTAAATGAATTACTGGGTGCATACTTTTTATCGAATTTAGCTACAACAAACATGCTAAGAAACTGATACAGTTCAGAAATCGATAGTAAAATCCATGACCAGTTGCCAGATCGTGAATCCGCCCACTGTAATCGTGATGAAGATGCAAATGCCGATTGCGATTAGAGTGTACTTTCGAATCTGCAAAATGAATACGTTAATAATAAATAAATATGCAAATTTAAATAAATATAGTGTCAAACATGTATTGAATAGGAGTAGGAATTGGCCCAAACCTCGAATTCTTCCCGCAGCGACGCTTGGTAGTGCGGGTCTGTAATATTTAAATATTTTTATTTATTTATTTATTAAAA
>LS487275.1:38054-50139 GCA_900490705.1 Pristionchus arcanus | reverse complement strand
AACGAGTTCTATTGTCACGTGCTGATAGTTTGGGCATCATATGCTCCCAACTAGCGTATGCATTGTTTAGCCCTCCACTGCTGTTATGACAGGTTTATGGTTCCATTCCTCGAAAGATAGGTATCACCTATCAGGAAATATACAATATGGTGGAGAGATACTTGAGACACTAACACCATTAGATAGCCACTAGATCACCAAGGGGCCGGGGTCATGTCAGGGCGGGGGAGAGGAGGGAGAATAGGATAGGGAGAGGGATCGCGCGCGACTTGGACCATTCAAACGGGTGAGAGACGCACTGTTGCTAGTCAGCTGATTTTACTCCTAGCCTATTTAAAGTTTCTGCTATAATGAGAAGAATCCTTGGAGAACGTAATCAGAATACGAAGAATGCTGCTGTTTCGACGAAGGTATGCGATATTTTTCAGCTATAGTAATTATTTATTAAACACATTAATTAAGGCTTCTTCACCCGTCTTTGAAGAGTGGAAAGCAGTGCACGAAGTTAACAGAGCTGAGATTGTTTGTTATTAATTATTATTTTCAATTATTTTGTTAGTTATTATTTTCAATTATTTTTGCACAATCAGCGTTTTATGAGTGTGTTGAGTTTCACAAACTTCTTATAAGTTCTCTGGAGACAACCCTATGCTATATTTTTCTCGTTTGTTTCTGCTAGTAAAAACAAAATAAATTATCATGAGAGTATGCCTACACTTTTACTTTCCTTGGAGCATAATGGCTAATGATTAATAAATTAACAATTATGATAATTTGAAAATATTCCCGGTTAGAAAAATCATTGGTTGATTGCGTTGAGTTTCACAAACTACCCATTAGTTCTCGGGCGACGAACCTTTGCTGGTTGATGTTCTTTGTATGACTAAAAAATAATAAATAATTTTGGAGACATGGACCTTTATTGTTGAAATAGGGTTAGCCGCTCTAATTTCTCCAATTTATTTGAATGTAATAAGTTTCACTAGTAGCATAGAATTCGTCGCGGAAGAAGAGCAGTGATGTGAATAGGCCAGACGATGAATTATACAAAAAATACCATATCTACCATCGTTATCTCAAACAAATCCTAATATCGTACTTCCTAATACTATTTTACTTTGTTTTCACCGTTATTTCATCGCAGTAGCATAAGTAATATTATTATAATAAATAATAAATTATTATTATTATTATCCTTATTTAGGGTAGCAACGGCTCCTTCCTCGAGTTTGGTGAGGAGGCTGTCGACTGTCTGGAGGCCGACGTCAGCGAAGGGGTCGTCAACGATGAGAATGTTCTCCCGACTGATGCTGCTGCTGCTCCGTCGGCCATTCAGGTGCTAACGACCTCACTTTAACTATCTTCTATAGCCATCAGACAACATAAACTCGCTCATTTGCTACATTGACACACGAGTATCTAAACAGAACTACCATAATTATCGTAGCAACGAACTTGCGCAGTGAGATCGAATTTTTTTAGGAAACAGTAACAGTAACTGCAAATTTCCAGAGTTTTGAGAAGACAAACATCAATTACAGAAGACAAACGAAGCGAAGGAGGCCGGCTTTCTGTCGCAGGAAGAGTACGATGTAAAGGAGGAACTCGATGAGCGATCATCCATCTTCTCGTCGGTAAACACGGACTTGATCTTTGATCTCTAGTCGATCTTTGATCTCTAGTCAGCAGCATGATTTCATTTTTTTCATTTTTTCGAGATTGATCTTTGATCTTTGATCTTTGATCTCAGGACGCCTCTGACAATCAATCCTGCCAGAACGACCAGAGTGAGGTGGAGTCGGCGTCGATGGAGATCGAGTTTAGCGTGAGTGAATACATTTAGAAAATCTCGAACTGTAATAGCGGGGCGAATTCATGTTAATGCTAAAAAGCAGTGTAGATCGAGTTTAGCGTGAGTGAGAAATGAATGCTCGCCAATAGAGTTCTCTAATTGGAAAATGATTTTCCAATAACACTAATGGATTTCCAATAGTCTCCTCATTCTTCACACTCTCTCGTCGCGATTGCGTTTAATCCCCTTGTTCGGCTTATTGGAAATCCGGAAAATTTTCCGATAAGAGAACTCTACTCGCCAATTAATTCTGTGATGTGTTTTTATCCAAACAATAGTGGATGATTGTTGAACAACTGATAGCTTGATGATTAGTGGAGAAAGAGTTCATCATTAGTTGCTCCTGAAAACGGTTTCTCTAGAACGACATTTACTATAAAATCGCACCATGCTCGCATTGAATTTGAATTGTTTTTTATTCAAACGAAGGAATTCACGCAAAATTGCATAATACAGAAAGAGCTCATTTCATCGAATCTCTGAAACATAACCCGTCCTCTCCTCACTCAGTCGCTCAGGTCGCGACAATATTTAAAAAAAAAAAAGAATTCATGCCGACTCCTGCTCCACGCCCCTTCCCTCCTCCGAGGTCATCGTTGTGGCTCTCTCATAGAGTCAGCAACGATGATAACCTTGAAAGGGGGGGGGGGCGACCCATTTTTAGGAATTGTTGTAAAATTTATTTAATTTACTTACTTATTGAGCGCATTTCTCTAGAACAAGAACATCCGTGACCATTATGCGCGATCCAATGAAGGTCGTGAAGTCTTCAGTACTCATTAACTAGGGCTGTAACTTGGACATTTTTATGTGTTATCATTATTTGCAGGCCGACTCTTGCTCCACGCCCCTTCCCTCCTCCGAGGTCATCGTTGTCGCACCTCCGTTGATCTCCTTCACCTTCTCGAGGGACCGAATTGGACTGACAATCGGAACGCGGGCCCTGTGGAGGGTGGTCAAGTGGAGCATGTGAGTTTATTTAAATGTAGGGTGTAGGGAGCCCCAAAATGATTTCTGTACAATGGGACTTTGGGGGATGGTAGGACATGCCTAGAGGTTCCCAAAACTGATGCTAACTCATTTTACGTTTTTCGCCCCATTCCCAACTATTGCCATTCTAGCTCGATTCTCTCCTGACAGGCGTGATATTACATATTGAGATTCGTAATTGGATAAATGCGCATTTTTTCGATTTTGTTGCAGTCTGAGAAGTGGAGGACAGTTTTGCACTTCTAGATAGTCCCTTCGTTCTTGAAGGACCCTATTCAGTTTCTCATTTATTTTAACGATTCTAAGAATGGGTCTGACAGGTAAAAGTACAACAGTTTTGTAACGGCTTCCTGCATGAACTTGCGGTAGGAAGATGAATTCTTGCTAAATGGCAAAGTTCTTATAAGCACGCGTCTTAGTAGAACACCCAACCCCGAAAATAGCTTACCGGCATGATTAATTGTAGGTTTGAGTTGCTGCCAGCCAGTAAACAATTAGGTCAAGGCAAAATGCCACCCTACTTTACGGTTATAGAATATAGGTGTCATTTGTTCTCCTAGGTGAGACTGTTTTGTAGACTGTCGTGCTGAGAAAATAGAGTGCGTTGCACTCTATCTAAAAAGTGTTTGTGTCTAGTCGTTTCAAACAGGTTCTTGAGCCCAAAAAGTATTTGGTGCTTGTTTTTGCATGGCAATTTTGTCAATATAATCCAAATTAATTCAGGCTCACATTTTTAATTTCAGGCTTCCCACCCTCGCTATCGCAAGCTACATCTACTGTCCTTATCTACAGTATCGCATCGACAAGTTCATTATGCAGTTCTAAATCTGAATGTTAACCCCGAATTCTAACAATAAGCATGTTTTCCCACCTTAAATGCCCTTTTTCTGTACATATGCGCCCTTCGTTGCTTATTCTGAATCTTTTTATTTGAGGAAAACTCGCCCTTTGGCATAACTAACTTTAGGAACGCGGATTCTGCCTTTATTTGTATTTGCATGTATCATACATACTTTTTTATGCCTTTCACATCTGTATTTCCTTCTCCGTTTTCTTCCTTTGGCATAACTTTTAGTTTATAATGATTTCCTCTTCCAACTCCTGTTGACACTGCGTGTGCATAATGATTGATGCTTTTCCCATCTGTACAGTCTCTGTTTATGACATAAATTTTACTTCCATTCGGGGTCCATCAAGCGATTCTTTTCTAGAAGACGGTTCCTGCTGATGTCTTGCAGAGTAACCGAATTAGATCAACTCTCCAAATAACATAACCGATCTTTCTCATCAAGAGAGCAATGTTCCCGTCTCTTCATCGTGCCTGATCTCGCTAATCAGAAAAAAAACGAGGGAGAGTGTTGCGAATTGAGAGAATTCGATCAAAAAATTATCAAAAATCTCAAACAATGTCGTTGTCCAATGCATTCTAACACCTCCGATGAAGGCCTCTGGGGTCTCAGAAAATGTGTGTTCCCTCATCTTTAGAATGCATTCACATGCCTCAACGACGAGGAAGCAACAACGGAAGTCGTCGCAGCGGGGAGGAAACCGAACCACAGGAATGCGTTCTCGTCTCTCCATTTGCCGTTATCTCTCGCCAGTCAGAGACAGCGAGAGCAGGGCGAAATGAGAGAGGCAGACAATCCAGATGGGCTTGTTCCCACAGCTTTGCACGTTTTGGAAATACGCCAGAGCGGAAGGATATGGGGCCAACGTCATAGTCGATGGTTGGTCTGTGTCTCTCTTTTCGCCGTACTCTCTCGTTTCTCTAACTGGCGAAAGATAAGGGAAATGGAGAGACGAGAGTCGGGGAGAGTTTGATTCTCAGAAATCGAATGAGTGCGCCCGTTCTCATCATTAAAGATGACTCTCCGGGAGAAATTCCTCCTCTGCATTTTGATCTATTCGTTTTATGAGAACTCTCATGCGTCTCGGAGGCAATAGAACATTTGGAATGAAGAGACGGGAAGGATTTAGATGCTCTCTACCCGATGAATGAACGTTCCCAACATTTTATTCTCTCAATGAGTCCCGTCTCTTCATTCCTGAGCACTCTCTCAGCGGTTAGAAGATACGAGATTCAATGCAGATTCAAGATCAAGTTAGAGTTCAAGAGGCTAGATGAATGAACGGGACGGACGGAAAGATCTCCCGTTCTCATGGATCTTCTCAACGAGTTTCCTCATTCCTGAGCACTCTCTCATCGGTTAGAGCTTGCGAGAGATCCCGGAGATTCAAGAGCAAGTTCGAGTTCGAGAGGATAGATGAACGGACGGAACGAAAGCAGAGGAGATGAAAGAGTTTCGTGTAGCCATCACATTGAAATGAGGACGCGGAATCGAAACCAGATGAGACATCCTGGGTCTTTTGATTTCTCAATAGGAAAGGAAGGGAAAGCGCAAGGTTCCAGACCTTTTTGGCGTTCCTTAGCGCACTTTTCACTGTGGACCATTTTACGTTGATTGACTTTACAAATAAGATTTAAATTCTGAACGACGCAAAAGCACGACATCACTCTTTCTTGTGAACTTCCTTGCTCGCACTCGTGAATGCACCGTTGATTCGGTTTTCTTTTTGGCTGTTCTCCTTTCAAATTCCCCGAACGGTCTCTGCCACTTAGCACACCGTCGCTAATTGGGAAGTATCTTCCTTTTGGTGATGGGACAATTTGAAAAGTTCCTATTCACAATGTAGACACTTCCCGTCATAAAATATCTCGATCTCCCCACCTTCATTCTTTTGTTTTTTCTTCTTCAACTATTTGAGCAAGTGGCACGAACTGTTCAAGGGTCTCGTGGGAACTTTACCGGTTTCCAAGATGATGATCTCGTCCCACAATTCAACGTTTTCACCCATTCCTCGACTCCTTGAGTTCGTGCAAATTCTAAGAGCACTTGAGCTAAAGTTGGCGAATCTCACACAGTTTCTGTCTGATTGAGTTCCCTCCCCCTTTCAGGAGCTTGAGTTCCAGAAAGATACACCCACCAAAAGACATAAGAGGCCCAGGCTCTCGTGGTGTGTTTTGGCGCTGTGCCTCGCGAAGTTTTTCATTCCCAATCCTCTCCTCCCGAAGCCCCACACCACCCTCGCTCAATTATGGTTATTTATCACATCTAAGAGTGGAAGTGATATGAATTCTTGTGATAGGATACGGCAATGATTCTGATTTGTCATATATTTTCGTGTTTTGTCTTTTTCTGATACCGATGTTATGCTTCCGTAAAGGATACCGCAGAGTCTAAGTTCCGGACCTCCATTCTCCTCCTCTCCTTCTTGTGGACTAACGACATTAGTTCCGGTAGAAAGGAGACAGGACGTCTCATTCTCTCCTCCATTTCTTGAAACGACGTCAACTAAGGAGGTCCTTCTGTACTTGACTTCTTCTGGGCAGGAATGCATCGATTCGTACGCTATTTTGTATCGCAAATGCATTTTTTCCCGGTTCGATTCTCTTTCGTTACATTGATAACATTTTTAGTCTTTGAGAGATGCAATGAAGAACATTCTCCATTATATTTTTGGAGAGGCCCATATCGTGAAAGTTTGTTTCCCCATTATTTTACGCATTTCCTTGATATTCATCATAATCAGTAGCAATTATTAGCTCACGAGGTATCTGCAGTAGCTGTTGTTGGTTCATCTATAATCCCTTGGGGTTTGGTCTGTAATCAAACCTGATATTTCTGGTATTATCAATACAATTACTGTCTGCTTTTGCAGACTTATTTTTCCTATCCACTTCCTTATGCCGGCTCGTTATAGAAGCAATAGATGCTATTAATGAGTGATGGTGACTGTGCAACCTTTTCCCTATCTATCATCTTATTATTTTTTGTCAATCATCTCTGCCATTATCATCTGTCTGCAAACAGCATGATTATTTCCGCCTTCTTGCCTAGGTGAATCGTGTTCTCATATCCACCTAGGCAAGAAGAAATCGAGCCTATTCATGGAAAGTGGTGACTGTGCAACCTTTCCCGATCTATCATCTTATTATTGCCGTTCTCAACTCATCTCTGCCATTCTGCTGATGATGATTCGTAATCTTAGAAATCTAGGCTATTAATGGAAGCTGATTACTGTTCATCCGCAACCTTTCCCTGTCTATCATATTTTTTCCGTGACCTACTCATTTATGGCATTACCATTGTATTCTGCTTCCGTAGGCATTCTGGTTATTTCCATCTTCTGCGTTATTCTTGGAAAACGACTCATGTTCATAGACTGACTGTTCGACAACATTTTCGTGCCCTACTCAGAACTGCCATTTCCATTATGATCTGTAGACAATCTGGTTATGCTTACGTAGGTTCGTGTTCTTTGCTATGGAAGATATTCTTGGAACAGTTATTCATCCCTAACCTAATCATCGTTTCTATTATTATTTTCTATTATTACCCAACTCAGCCCTGCCATTTCCCTAACGATTCTGTAGACGTAATCTGCTATATCAGTCATTTTCCGAAGGATATTCATATCTTGATATACCACATTGTTTTCTGGCATCTGCTTATACTCTGTCATTTCCATTACAGTCTACGCCGGTTCAGCTGGTTTTTGACATTTTCTACTCAGAATAGGACCCATCGTGACACTTTTGTCTGAGGGAAAATACACAACTGTAGACGTGAAAAACGACTCATTATGCGTTATTTGCTCGCGATAATTATTCTAACAAAATCATTGTCTTCTTTACATTTCCTTCCTGAATTTCCGAAGAAATACTATTCTTTTCTGCGAATTCCGCAACTAAATACTTCCCATTTGCCCCTACAGGTTCAAATTACAGTCACGTGGTCATGTGATTGAATTTTTTGCCAGTAATTTGAGAGTATTCTTTCGATGGTGGTTCCGAGTGTGTTGTTCAGAGCAGAGAACCGTAATTAGGGCACGTTTTTTCTGTTGTGATTTAGCTGTTTTTCTTCCTCGATTCCTCTAAGAATCGCCAGTCATTTCCGCTATACATGAAGTGCACAGACCTTCTTATATTTCTGTTAGCCTCATTTTAGTGAGAAATCGTATCTTTGTATGAAGAGGTGACCGTTCTCAGAAATTCCTTAAAGAAAAACAATAATATTTGCTTTTCCACTAAAGCGGGCTGCGTAATCGCAAATTCATCCCGGTCCAGAGGAGTGAGGCTAAGGTTCCGGAAATCATTGTTGTCGCCTGGCCCTGCTGTTTTTCCTGCTGCTCAAGTTGAGGTCAGCACGCACTGTCATTTTCTGAACCACAAAAACTTGTTTTTGCTGTTTTTTCTTTGCATATTCTCTATCCATTGTTTATCTCCAAGTGAAGCATCAAAGAAGAACGGTTAGGAATGAAGTGAGCTTACTGCGCTCACATTCAATATTTGTACGATTCTGCAGAACTGTTGTTGATGCTTTTTTTACAATAAATTTAAGGTCAGCACGCACTGTCATTTTCTATTATTTTCCAAGAAATTCATTACAAAGAACGACCGAGAACCCCTTCTGTCTTTCGAAGACAACCCAATTGTTCTGATTTCCTGAGTGTGGGAGGACACTGATTCACTAGAGTAGACTAGTGACATGTTTTCGAGTGTCTAGCCAGGCTGTTACTGTATCGTGTCTAAAAGTTGAAAGCTCATACATTATTTATCACCTTGCGGTAGCTCTTATTGACTCAATAAAATAATTGAATACGTGCTAATCGGCAAACGTTTATCGTACATGCGACGTTAATTAACTTATGAACAATAATCGTCTTTTTCACAGCACATGTGGCTGTCGTAATATTTTTGATGCGAGTCGTGTAATTATTAATGTATGCGCATGACTGACAGATTGTGTAAATAAAAAGTTCTAAGTCGGCCAGTCCAAAAGTGATCCATGTCTGAAAATACCTTGCTTTCGTCACTTGTTCCACCAGGAAATTCTTAACACGAGATTTGCGCCCTCAAAACACGCCTCACTCAAGGCAAATTCACTGCCCGATGAAAGCATTTTCGAAATGGAGAGAGCTTTCTTGTAGCTCTGACCTGGTAAGGCAGTATGAGAAATGAAGAGACGGGCTCTTCATCCTCTGAAGAGAGTGAGGAACCCAAAACACACGCGCCTCATCACTTACCACCGCTTCACGTCGTCTGGATTAACCGATCAATCATTTCCCCCAATCTGGAGAAGCCCCACCCTCTCCCTGCGTCTCTTCATTTCCCATGCCCTCTCACCCTTTTCTGACCGCTTAGGCTCACTCGCGCCCGAACTCGTCAAATTTCTGCAGTAAACGCCGCAAGAGCGGCACGCGCCTCTAACTATTCATAGCGAAAGGGATTATTTTTACTGCCGACCCGTCGAGAACGCTAATATTTTAGTTGTTTTTTCGACCCACACTCAGTGTATAATAGAAGGAGACTCTAGACTGCTTAGCTGAATGCGTGCCCATAAAGCCGTCACCGTTCATCATTTTTCGGAAGCTTTTCCTTTTATCCGCGCTCGCTGTGAGTCATTCTTCATTTTCCGCAACGGATATTACAGTCAACAATACTTTTTTATTTCAAATTGTTTTTGTCATGTATTTATCTGCGTTAACCGTACTTCTCAAAATCTGCTCATTTTCCCTAATGGAGATTACAGTCGAAGCCTGTTGATTGGACATGTTAGCCTGAAGAATCCGTCTCTTTATTTTGTCGAAGTCTTTCCTGGTCAGTGTAAAGAGCGCTACTGATGATGACATGTCATTTTCCGCTTACTCCCTTGATCCGCGCGCCCTTAAAGTCTTCGTATTTCTAATTCAACAAGTACCCTCACATTAGGAAGTCCCGAATCTATTCCGGGGAGCGAAAACATGGTCCTCATTTTCCATTATCCTATTAGAATTCCTCACAGTACTGCCATTGACAAGGTCCTTTCCTTTCTTGTCAGTGGACTCGAAATATGAGAAAGATTCCTGTCTCTTCATTTTGCCATATCTCACCTAAGTCAGAGAAACGAGATAGTGATGCGAAATGACAGAGCAACCGTTGAAGTCTGATTTCATCTACTCAAGTTTTGATGAGTTCAGTCACACCCAAATCTGATCAGCCCATCTGATTTCCGATTCCCATGTTTTCCCCACCTCCTCCTTTGTCATTCTTTGTGTTCGCTGTCCGAATAGGCGATTGTTTATCTCGCTCGGGAGTTCGCTCGAAATAAGACACGGAAGGCACACGTAGGCATCTTCATAATGGTCTCTTCATTTTGCACAATCTATCTTCGGTCAGAGAAGGGTAGAAAGCTCGCGAATTCTTGCCAAGCTAAGGGGGTGGGGCAGACCAACAATTAACGAGTGATTTGTCCTCATTCCTCGTTTCTTAGTCTATCTAGCGCAGATAACTGGCATAATTTGCTGTACTTCTTGCGTGGTGTCACTTGTGTTCCGTGTATCTGTCCGCTCACTTGGATCTAGTGTCTGCCACACCCTACGGCTGCACGTTCGGGATCGGATATGTCGGGAATACCGACCCTCTTTTACTCACGACTACCTCGCACACGCACGCTATTTCTTGTCTCTAACCTCTGGCACGAGAGAGAGTTGGGAGTCCCGATCCCGAAGCTGCTGCAACCCCATCACACCCTAACTCCTTCCAGGCATGCGTAATTAGACTCATTGCACGCTACGTGGTGGAGTACTCGCTTTCTTGATATCACATTTTTAAAATGATACGATGGTAATTGCATTCCTACTAAAATATTACGTGCGGCAATCGCGTAGGCTCCGCCCCTTTTCACTTCGTTTTTCGCGATTTCCGTCTATTTTCACTTGTTTTCCTTAGTTTTTAATGACAAAACTGGATTTCTGGGATGGTTTTACGCTCGTCAAGCATCAATTATATATTTAATGCTGAATTTTAAGCGCGGTCATAGTTTAATAGCAATTTCGTTACGCGCGGAACAATAAACAACTTCGCGTCAAAATGTGATACCCCGGAAACAGCAGCGTGCAAACTCCTCATACAATTTTCACGCTTTTTATTGGCTGACGTAATTGTAAGCTCGGCAGTCTCTAGTATCCTTCAAAAGTAGCTTCATTCAGTGCGCGCGCGCACGTTTGAGATGTGTGATGTTGCACATGCCAGGCTGACCTTTTCGAATACTATGGTCGAAAGAGAGTTTCATCTCAGATTGCGCATTCTTCGTGATTGGCCTCATTCCCCACATCCTGCGTACATTGTAGAAGATGCACCCGCCCCAGCCTAACCTTTCCTGATTTCACTGACCCCGAAATAGAGCCTCTTGTCTCCGTTGCCTCTCCAGTGACTATGCTTAGGAGCGTCTCTTCACATCACCTTGTCTCTCGCCAGTCAGAGAAATGATTAGCCTCATTCCCCGCTACGTGCGCGCTTCAAGTGATGTTGCACCCATTTGTCTAATGTTCATCTCGCTTCGCGCCGCTCTTCAAGCTCAACTCTCTTCAAACTAGGGTTGTAGGCGTGAAGAATCTGTCTCTTCAATTGCCACGCTCTTTTGCCGGAAAGAAACACGCGAAATGAAGATTGTTCACTCCCACTTCAGACATCGCGTCTAATCAGAGCACTCTAGTACTCATTAGGAGTTCATGTTCAGTATCTGATCTATCCTCCGAACATTTCCCTCGCTTTGTCTACTTCTTTCAGAAGCGAGGGATGTAAATTCTGCACACGTAGTCCAGTTACTATTTTCTATTTTCTGAGGCAAGCCAGCCACTTGATTTGCAAATTTACTGTGCTCCCGACTTGTTTGATCAAAACCATGCATCATCATACAATTTGATCATAGCAATTTCCGCCTCTGGCATTGTTGTCATCCCTTGTATAGACTGCCAAGTGCGCTGCTTCACTCGATTGTTTTTTGCCCATAGTAATGAAGTGTCTCCACTATTATTACTTGAGAAGTAACATATCTTAGTGTCTGTCTGTCTGTTTGTCTGTTTGTCTGTTTGTCTGTTTGTCTGTTTGTCTGTCTGTAACGTGTGTCACGCTTTTGAAAAATCGCTATAACTCGGCTCAAACACATCGTATAAGGCTATCTCCGGGACCATTGTACTCCTCATGGAAAAACAAATTTTCTGAAAAACAAATTTTCTGAAAAACAAATTTCGTCATCATTATGCAATATGACGAAATTCACTCCTACACCGTTTTTCGCGACTTTTTCGCTGAGAACTCAATCAATGCGGGCGTGCAATACACCAAACGACTCGTCATGAAGTGCGCTTCCACTTTTCACAAGAATTTCATCATCCTTACGTAATATGACGTAATCCTTA
>LS487275.1:17118-36532 GCA_900490705.1 Pristionchus arcanus | reverse complement strand
GGATGTATCTCAACTGTTACTTTAGTTTATTACTTTTATAAAACCAAACCCCACAATATACAGTAACCATAGAGCGCATTAGCCGGCGTTTGAAAGCCTAACCTGCGATGCTGTTGCGTAAGGTTCATGGGCCGAGAGCGATCCGACAAAAAGTTGCGATGGAGCCACGAAGTGTAGGGATGGAACCACGAAAAAAAGTAGGGATGGAGCCACGAAGTGCGTTTGCAAATGACTGGGTAAGAGTTTGCGAAGCGTTTGCATTTTACCGGGATATCCCGGCGTTGCGAAGCGTTTGCAGATGACTGGGATAACCCGGCGACACCTAGCCAGCGAGCGAGCGCAGCGAGCGTAGCTGGCTAGTTCTATCTTCGTAATGCATGTCTGTATTTTCATTATTATTATTATTGTTCTGTCTAAACGCGGAAATTGCCTCTTCTCAGGCTCCGTTTCGCAGTGACGCTAATTGTTTGTCTCTTCTTCATCTCTGCAGTAACTAGTGGGAGGCACTAATAATGGCTTGACTGGCTTGACCCCACCTCTTCCCTCCTTTAATTTCCTCGACTTTGCTCATCTTCTGCTCTAGAAATAGTCGCACGAAACACGCACCTAGCTCTGTCGAGCTCCCCATCTGTTATGTCCTTGATTTCACCACAACATTGACATTTCGAACGAATAGCAGGCATGATTCCTTAGTGGATGTACATGATTAGCGCCTTCAAATTTCGAATTTCACGCATTTTTCCATAACTTTGTATGCATCAACTCCTGAAATAGCGTCACTAATAACAAATCCACCTCTATCTGGCACACTCATCAGTGAGGTTTCTCACGGATTCTATATCTTGATTCAATATACCTCGCCCCCTCACCACTCTTGAATAGGGCTGGTAATGTGAAGATCCCGGCTCTTCATGGCTCCTCTTCATCGTATTTCTCGTCGCTCTAATATACCAAAACCCAAGTTCTTCTGTTTTCCTAATCAGGAAATTGTGTTTTCTTGAGTCATCTTTCACTACCGAAATCACCGTTCCAGTTCGCAAACCTCGCTCGTTTCACTGCTAATCTGATTGAGTAAAGTGTGTTTTCTTGACCAACGAATGGCTTTTAATTTTTGAAGAAGCCATCCCTTTACTCATCGTACAATCTCGCCTGACAGGGAGCAATCAGAATGAAGAGATGGATTCTTCAATCGGATAGCCCAACTCCCGAACTCTAGTCTTTCCGAGCTTGACGTTGCTCGAAAACAGTGCCCAAATTAGGCCCTCGGGGAGGACTCATGTGGGCACTCTGCTGAAATTGGCTATAAAAAGGAGGGAGCACTCTTGAAACTTCGGATACTGTAGCGGTGCGTACGTGCTTTTGCTAGACTGTCGGTTGTTTTCGGTCTTTTTTCTGGCACCCATCATTTCCCGACGCGCGCCCCAAAAGGAACTGTCCTTGTGGAACAGACCATGTCTACTAGGCATGAAGAATCCGTCTCTTCATTTCATGCGCTCTCTTGTCGCTCTGACCGACGAGAGAGTAGAAATGAAGAGACGTATTCCTCATCCAAACAGTCCTAATCGTACTCGACAGACGTACGGTTCTCTCCATTCTTCTCGATCTCTCGCCGATCAGACAGTGTTAGAGATCACGCAAAATGGAGAGAGTCCAGGCAGGTTAGACGGAGCGAGAGAGCACATGAACTGAAGAGAGTCCGAGAGCCGGGACCGGCAAGTGCACTGTGACCGGTCGTTGATACCTATCCGCCGGTCCCTTTCAAAACGGAAGCCCGGTTCCGCAACGGGCCGTGAATTTCGGGAATATGCGTAGCGAGCGACCGGGTTTTTCTCTGTTTTTGGGGGCGTTTGAGGATCGGTTTTGGGAGCGTTTGAGGACGGAACTTTCGCACAAAAGTTTTTGTACCAATTTTGTATCAGAAATTCTTCTGTTGGAAATATTTACTTTCTTATTCACCGTTTATCCTGATGTCATGCTATTTGAGCGTTCGTGTCGCTAAAGTTTACTCGATTTTCCGGCTTCCTCAGAATCTTCACAAGTCTCATAATCAAATTCCCAACGAGAATAGAAACCCTGCGCCCTTGAGCCCGAGAATTCTCGTTGCTAGGCCATTCAGACTAAGAGACTATAGTGATGGAAGCTAATGGGGCAGAATGCCTCTTTTTTCCCTCGAAATATCATTATTTCGCCGTCTACCCTTCCTAGAGACTGTAGAATGGAGTCTGAATGTGACCGGTCGTTTCTTCGTGTCTTGTCAATATGACGAGCAGATTACTCTTGCGAGCTCTAGGAAGCCTGTAAAATCGACAGAATTCCGGCACTGTTACCCGTTTTCACGCCATTTCCCACCCGGCTGTCCTTCTTGACATGGCGAAGAAGCCGTCTCTTCATTCCTTCTTCACTCTCGTAACTCTGACCGACGAGAGAGTACGCGAAATGAAGAGACGTCTTATTTCACCGTCGTGACTATCGTACTTCTATAGCTCACTTCCGATTCGGGTCCACTGCTCATTGTTGACATCCCTGCCCTTTTTCGGTCGTATCCATTCTTTCTTGAGCCCTTCTTGGGCCCCCCCTTCCCTCCACTTCCTACCGTTTCGAACGATCCAGTAAGGCGGATCGTTGAGACCAATCCCGCCGTATCCAGTAGCAGTTGTCTCTTTGAATTAGGATCAAGAGGAGTCTGGAGGGGTAGTCGGCTCCCGTTTCCTAAGCAGTTTCACCGAGTTTCAGCCATCGATTCGCCTTTTCTCTAGTATGTCATTCTCACCGATTCTCTTATGAAGTTGAACGGTGATCCCATCAGCATTCTACCAAAATTTTTACTTGAACTTCCAAGTCGGTGCCCGGCAGTAAATCCATTAGAAATTAAATGTCAGAATTGGAGCGTTTCGAAGCTTGTTTCAGACGTGCACTAGTGGCTTTTTGCCGGCATTGTATCTCCACTTCCATTTCATGCCCGCTATCCATTCCCGATGCCGCCTCTCATGCATACGACCCCTCATTCTCTCGACTGATTGATGAATAGCTCCTCGGATTCCGAAACCTCTCACCTCTCTCTGCCCCCCCCCCCACTCTCATCTATCACCAGTCACTCTACCCACTCTACTCACTCTAATTCATCATCACATTTTCGCCTCTTTGACGCTTATTTGCGCCCGCTTTTTTACGACTACACTAATGGACTTTGTAAAGTCGAAGGAATTTGCCGAAAGTTTGCATCCCCGACGTCTGCAATCGTTTTTGTTTTCCGTTTTTCTACCCTCAGAGCCGCGAAAAATCCCGAGAAATGTTGGTAATACGATGCAGCGAAAACAGCTCAGTATCTTTTAGTGGGGTCTCGAACGTTTTCTTACGAAAACATTGACCTGATTCCCGATATAATCACCGAAATTGACTGCATTCTTCGAATTTCCAAGAAAAATCACCTCGAGAATCCCTAAAGTTCTTAATCGAACGGATTTCTGGAATTTGCCGTGCGGATATTTTGAAAATCAAGGCATTCCTGGATTTACTTAGCTGCTTTTCCGGAGTACTTTTGCGATTTGTTAGAATCAAAGGCCAGGGAAAAGTCAGGAAAATATCGCAAAAGAATCGAAACATGACACTTGGCCCCTCGTGGTTTTTGGTGGTATTTGGTTGCCTAAAATGTTGTCACTTGATTTTTGCATCTGCTTTTGGTCTCCCATACTCGGAACTCGTTTGCGGTTCCCCGGTGCTTCTGTTTAGTTTAGCCGCACGGCCTGGGAGTTTCCGAGAAGAATATCACAAATTTCGGAAACACAATCCTCGTTAGCTATACGCGCTGGTCTTTGGTGGGCTATAGGGGTTGCCCGACTTTCTTCAATTCGCGTAATCTCTAGTTGGCCCTTATATGACCCCGTGCGCTAGTGTTCTTCGAAGGCTCGCGATGTATGAGGAATCTGAATCCTTTGTCGTAATCGTATTCGTAGAACCAAAGCGTGCGTAGCGACCAGAAACCGAGTGACCCGAGCAGTGTTCGGAAACAACAACAGCTGTGCGGGGGCTATTTGGGCCCCCGGAAGTTGTTCCTAGAACAAGCCCTTTCCATCGCCGCATCACCGGAACCCTAATTCTTAACCCCTTTTTTGACTGCTCTGCTCCAGCTCGAATATGACCCGACAGTAAGGTTTAAAAAGAATGCGCACTGGACACTGTATTCAGAATCCGCGATCCACCACAATGTTTGTTGCCGAGGCCCATTTATAATCTAATCTGAAATCGGAGTTGGTCCGAGTTTTCCAACGTTTTCGAGCCGAGACTTCCGTAAAAACAATGCAGCTCAGACAGAGATCCAGACAGATTAGAAAGAACAAACAGAACCCTCCAATTATTGTTCGTTTGAGCTGATGAGTGGGTGCTTCCCATCAAAGACTCCTAGTTTCCCTCTTTATCTTGTTTTCCTCTGGTTGGTGAGAGGGCATGCGAAAGGAAGAGACCAGTCTATTTCTTAGTTTCGCCTGCTTTCTAATTTGTCTGATCCACAAGAAAGTGCGCGAAGGGACGAACTTCGGCACTTCTCTGTTTTTTGGCCCTGGCATTTCTCCCAGAGTATTCCCTCCCTATCATTCTCATTAGGGTTGGTAAAGTCAAGCCGGGCTGGCCGGGCCACCGACAATCAGGCTTGGTCCGGGCTCAAATATCGAGCCGCTCGAAAAAGCCCCGAGCCCGGTCGGTGGCGTCGATTGTGAGAGTGAAGAGGCGGGCTGGCAATCGGGCCGCGGGCCACCGCCAGCCCGTCTCAGCCCGCCAGCCCGATTTCCGAAAACGGGCTGGGAGAGGGAGGCCCGCTCGAAAAAATCTCGCAAGCTCGCGCGATTCGCCCTGCTAGTGTAGTGGCTGTGTTTTGGCCGCATCAGTCATTCGACGTGAGTTCGATTCCCGCTCATTGCAATTCTCTTTTGCTCGCTCCCTCTCACATTTTAGGAATTCCCTTTGTGATAATTTCTCATTGCATTCCTTTCTCCGTACAAAAACGAATATAAATTATACATTTGACGCGATGTCGGTGCTCAATGAGTGTTCATTCAATGTATATTGCCGTTTCCAGTGTTGCCTTGAATTATTAACGAGTGTATTGAGATACTCTTACACAGGCAAATTCCTAAAATGTGAGAGGGAGCGAGCAAAAGAGAATTGCAATGAGCGGGAATCGAACTCACGTCGAATGACTGATGCGGCCAAAACACAGCCACTACACTAGCAGGGCTAATCGCGCGAGCTTGCGAGATTTTTTCGAGCGGGCCTCCCTCTCTCAGCCCGTTTTCGGAAATCGGGCTGGCGGGCTGAGACGGGCTGGCGGTGGCCCGCGGCCCGATTGCCAGCCCGCCTCTTCACTCTCACAATCGACGCCACCGACCGGGCCAGCCAGCCCGATCGAGTCAAATGCATGATTTTAGAGACGGGCCACCGATCACCGGGCTGGCCCGGTTTTACCAACTCTAATTCTCATTCCCTACCCCATTCAGAGCGGTCGTAGCCTGGCCAAAAATCAGAGAAGTTCCCGAACTTTTTCCTAATGAAGTGGCAAAGTAAAATAGGGACGGCTCAAGACGGTTTGGGGTTAGCAGCAGTTCCCAGTTCGGTCCCCCCACAGTCGAGGTCATAGTCGATACGGCATCTGAATCCTCGGAACCTCCTCAACGTCGATGTGCCACTTGAAATCTCCTTGTCTAGCACTTCCAGACTCGTTTCACCCCCTCTTATCCTCTTGTTTTAGTTCTCAAAATAGCCCCGTCATTTCCCCGCCAGACTGTTTTTCCTGTCTTAGTACCTCCACACTATTGTGGCCCCACAAGCCCTGCAAAATCGGCCTAAAATGGGCGCACTTTGCCTCTGTTAGAGTATATTTTTGAAGGAAGGTGTGGGAGTATGCTTACCGCGCTAAAAGTTGAGGCAGTGAGAGTAGGAAGCGCACACAAAGCGGCGACTAATTTCCGGACTTTTTGCTTTTACTCCCTTTTCACTAGTTTTAGCAGGTTAGGGAGGCGTGGTAGCACTGGAATTCGAGAGCTTCAGGCATTTCATTGTTATTTCTTGACTTGTAAAGGGGTCCGACGTGTTTTACGGAGATCAGAAAACTAAAAGCTGGAAAGGATGACTATGACGCTTGGTAGAATCATCTTCATTTGGATGGTCCTTGATGTCTTATTGCCGAATTTTATTCATCAGTGTCTCAACAGGGGGATAGTTCAACTCGAATATCTCGTCCATTTCCAGAGTCCACTATCCGCGATGCGGGACCAGCTTGATGAATGCTCCATGACCTTACCGAATTGCATTCATCGGACCCATTTGAAGCGCTCCCACGAGGTCTGGTACTACATATAAAGTACCAGATCTGTCTTTAGGACAACCTTCCAGCACCCTCTAACCGCTTCGATGGTTCCTTGATGAGTGCCCTTCCGCCCTACCGTATTCTGCTCTTGCATCGTGACTGCTGCAACTTTTTCGCGAAAATCGGAAATTCATTTCGCCCTGAAAAATCGCCTGACCTCATCAACTTTTTCTCGTTTTGACTCTGTTTTGCAATGTTCCTTCCTTCTTGAACTTTTTTCCCGTTGATCAGCCAGATTTCTAACGAAGATAATGATAAGAAAACTATTTATCCGTCTTCGCATTCTTATCATTGTTATCCTTCTGATTTTATGATTATCATATATCACTCATTTTTCGGCCACGTTGTAAAGCGCTGATAGGTGAGATGAGGCGAGACTTCTCAGTTTTCTGGCGCGATTTTTGCCCTCGAGTGATCGCGTTACTTCTCATCATTATCGTCCATTTGAAATGTTATGATTTACTCCCTACTGCTATAACGTTATTGCCTTTCTGGTCTCTTAGATAACGCACATAAGTTAGCAGCACGCATTACTCTTGTCTGTCGGCCATTTTACGCTCATGTATAAATATCGCTCGCATCACTCTTGTTATTCCTGCACTTGTACACCAGCGATTTTTTCAAGTGTCGCTTCGATTTTTCAATGTTTTATCGAGTTCATTTTTAGATGTCGTCATCTTACGACAGTGAGGACCTGGTGATCATGCCGATTGACATGGATGTAAGCTATTTTAGTTAATTAATTATGTAATTAAATAACCAATTCCTCCAAATCCACTTCCGCCCATTTCACAGGCCCATAAACAGTCTATTTCCAGTAATCCAAACTTCCTCGAAATCCCATTCGCAACATTTCTCGCGCGTCGTATACTTTATTGTGCCCTTCCGGGTCATGTGAATTTAACTAGAAATGTCTCTGCTCTCGAATTATTTGCCAGAAGGGTCTCCGGCTGCATCAAGTAGAGCGAAGTTTAGAGGGCGGTAAAAGGACAAATTACTTGGCGAGAGTCTGCGGAATCATAAAAGGACTTGGACTGACGAATAGGCCAGGCACGTTGCTTTCAATAGGGAAAAGTGCTCAGGAGCCCGTGTTCTATGTCCATCCAGGGCAAAGGTCGAAAGGATTGTGTTGAATGTGCCGAGGAGGAGTCGACAGAGCTCTGTTGCTCCTCCCCCTTCTCCCCTTCCCTACGCCGAGGACGATTCTTGACTCCACCCATCCCCCCTATCCCCCACCACCACACCCCCAGCTCTCATTCACTTACATAACACACCGTTTTCTTGTTCCCTCTCTCTGGTTTTCACCTATTAGAATCACTATTTCCACTTCTAATAGCTCTCCATCATTTCGCACCTCCATAGACATTCCATGTCACGTAGTCGGTTCTTGATCCAGATTAGGTAACCCAGTTGATTTCAATATGAGCGATGCTTCAGCTCATGATCTACCGTAACTAATCGATAATTCACTCATTGTCAGGCTACCCCGATCCCCGTGGTGTACGGTATCCGGATGGAGGACCTGGATATGCTGGTGCCCAACGCGACAACGGAGGCCGCGATGATCTGCGCCATGGTACGGTAGGAACACGGTAGTCGGTTATCAATGACTGACTTTATTTGTTAAACTTGTTTCTGTCACCAGTTTTCGATTAGGATCTACAAATTTTGATCAAAATCCCGTTACGATTTCCTTCCTCCTTTTTGCATCTCACATACCGTCATCAGGAAGTTTTTTGTGATGCTACTACACCCCATTGTGTAGGTGTTATGCTACTGCGCGATGCGTAATTGGTCAGTCCATAACATTCCCCCGTCTGTGTTATTTTCTCGTTGTCGCGCGCCGCGCGAACAAAACCCATTGGGCCCATTGTGCGGCGGCCTCCCTCTTCCTTCTCTCAGCTGAATACAGTAATATTATGGTCCGCTGTCGCATCTGGGTTCCTCCCTTTGTACGAAGAGGCTCTCGAGAACAGGCCCCGATGGATATTATGTATCAGTCTTTTCCAAACAATCTCTCGTGTCTCCGACCGTTGAGGTACGAAAGGAGAATCTAGGCAAACCCTAACAGGATCTACTCAGATTTTGCCTGAAACATCTCATCTGGGAATAGAAGAAGGGGGCTAGGGCACTTGAAAGCATCCTGAGAAGAACATCAGATGAGTTCCGCGATGGAAATAGGAGCAGCGCTTCCTTTTGTGCAGATGCTGATTAGCCTTTTTCTCGAATCTCGCATTCTGTTTTACCGGTAGAGTATGCGAAAATTTGAAAAACCTAATGGAAATTGGAGCAGC
This sequence comes from Pristionchus arcanus, assembly GCA_900490705.1. Classification (NCBI taxonomy): domain Eukaryota; kingdom Metazoa; phylum Nematoda; class Chromadorea; order Rhabditida; family Neodiplogasteridae; genus Pristionchus; species Pristionchus arcanus. The sequence goes on along the minus strand of LS487275.1, from coordinate 27,880 downwards.
ACTTCCTTTTGTAACTGCAGATGCAGTAATGGACGGCTTGTCTTTCTCATTTCGCTACACTGTTTTCTCTGGCGAGAGAAACCGCAAAAAGATGAGACGAGATCACTGATCCAGTAATGAAATAACCACCAGACATCCTGAGCTTCGGTTTCTTGTGTGGCATTCTGGCTTGCCCCACTGTCGTGGCCCCTAAGGACAGCAAAGATAAGTAATGGCCGGGCAATTCATCAGAGACGCTCGGGGAAAATATCAAAGAGTGAGGGGTCCCTTATCTCTTGTCAGTCAGAGAAACGAGAGAGTAGGCCAAAAAATATGTTCTCGCTTCCGCGCCTCCTGAGACGAATTCATTCTCGTTTTTGACAGTTTTCTCCCCATTTTTTCTCGGCGGCGGTAAATATGAGGGGGGTGCCCCGGACCTGTACTCTCTGAGGATATGTAGTACAAAACCACCGTAATGCGTTCGACGAATGCTTTTCTCGATGGATGAGAAAACCCGCTAACACGACTCTGAGATGTGTGAAATGTAAAAAAAAAGGAAATATCCAGCACTTCTTGAAACGTTCTTCGCTTCCGCAAGGCTGCGCTTCAACTAGGAGTTCCAAAAAGCGGCCCGGGGAACTTTCCGGTTCTGCTGCGAGATTTCCGGTCGTAGTTCCTGGAATGAGTTTACTCTAGTCTCTGGTCCTCTCGAATCTGCGGTCACCGGGCAGAAACAAACAATTGGCCTTGAGTGCGGGCTGATTAGCGGCTCCCGGCTTTTCCGGATGGAGCTAATCGAGTTCGAGCCTCCCTGAGTGAGAGATGGGCATGATGAGAGTAGAAGAAACATTTCCGGCGCGTGTTTCGAAAAGGCAGGAAAAGTGTGCGCTAAAGCAGAGGTGCTAACGCGATGTTTCCTAATCATTTGATGTAAACGTGCGATGTTGAGCATACACTGCGATGGCATCTCTTCTAAAAAGTAGAGAAAAAAGTCGGAAAACGATGGGACTATTTGCAATCGAGATTGTATCATGCGCCCTCTCGAGAGTAGCAGAAAAAGAACGGAAACACTGATCAGAGAAGCGATTGAGGGGTGTGTGATCAATGTGAGAAGAAACAAGTGATTAATACTATTAAATAATGAAACGAACAGCCTGATAAGTCGTTGTGCAGTGTATGTTAATGAGTTGTAACTAAGAAAACAATTATAAATTGTAATAATGAAATAAGTAATATTGCAGTCCGAGCCGTACCCGCTCTACCGCTTCGTGTGCATCGTCATAGCGGGATTGATCGCTATTGGAGGCATTGGATTCAACATCTTGCTGATCGCGCTGTTCGCTAATCGGTACGGGTTTGAATTATTTTTTGTGTGTTATACTTCCTCAAACCTACTCCTACAAAATGAAATTACCGGCATTTTTTTGTTTTTTCAACCTATTGATCGCAACTGCATTACCCAACCTGATAGAGCATTCGTGAAACATAACCGTAAAGCCGAAAAGTATTGCGAAAGCATAGATGGCACGCTTTTCACTCTCTCTTTTTTATAATCCCATTGTGTTTTCTTCTTCATTTTGCAGACGTTGTTGCGTCTTTTCATACATGCACACAAAAAGTGAGAGAGAAAAACAGCCCAAATCCTATGAAAACTTAGCAAATAATGATCTATACTTAAGAAGATGTGTTTACAAGTTCCGACGATATTTCAACAAGATTACTTCCAGAAGTTGGGCCACCACCCCTCCCACCCTCTACCCCTCTGCTCTCGCTTAGAAACCGCGCTTTCATTATCACTAAAACAATACTACAAGAAGAACGTAACAAAAAAACGCATACAAATGATTTTTCAAGTCAAATTCTTCCAGAAGTTGCGCCACCACCCCTCCCACCCTCTACCCCTCTGCTCTGGCCGTACTGGACACTCTCATGTGCGTGTGCTACGTGCTGATCATGTTCATCGACGCCCTCGTTTCGTACCTGAAGATTGAGGTATTTTCGACATTAATTATGCTAATTACCTGCTTATTTTGAATAATTAATTACCTACGACAAGTGTGGTAGACAGTGTGATCGCTCATTAAATCAGTTAGTACTGTCATTATGCAGCGACTCGAGGGTGCAATGCATTATTTTCGAATTGAAATCGCTCTGATATTATTTTTTACGATGGGAAACCACTGGGAACATTGACTTCCCAGTGGGATCCCATCGGCACCTTTGATCTTTTCCCACTGGGCAGTGAGGTGGGAGACCAGTGGGAAAAAATACCAGAGTCCAAAAACGAAGAAGCATTTTGGCAGAGATCGCTTCTTGTCTCGAGCAGCACAATGAAAAGTGGACACAATGAACAATGGATTGTGGTTAGAGTGGGCGAGAGAGCACACGAAAACGAGAGAGTCAGAGAAAGTTCGCAACGATTTTGGCACTTCTGAAAGTGCGCGCAAATCGGAAGTCACGCTCCTTCCGCTTTTAGTTCACAGCAAATGAGTCTAGTGCTCGCGATTTAGCGTCTTCCTAATTTTCATAAGCCGAAGAACGGTAACTGGCGTGGTTAGTTCAGAAAATTGAGTGCTGCCCGGGAAAAAAGGAAGCGCTGGCTCCTAATTCCTTACTGCCATAGAACACATTTCACGCCAGCCGGTGCACTAATTCTCCTTTTTTTGTGCTTGAATCTTTCTGTTTTGCAACGCCGTCCTTTCCGCCACAGACACATTACCTTTCCCGATGAATGAAAACGGTTTGATGAAAATACAAAGCGCTCTGCTTCGCATGATCTCTGTTACTGAAAGGCAACCGGGGAAGGCGTATAGTACAGAAGTGAAAATGGACACAAAGAGGAGAAGTAAGCCAGAGAAAGTGCTCTGGGGAAGGGAACGGGAAGGTTGAGGGGACTGTCCCAGGATGGTTCTTTGGTTGACCCACATTTCCTGGTTCAGTAAGCAAAGAAATATTGCCAGGAAAAGACCTACGTGTCAATTTGGGCGCCCTACTCATTACTTTGTGTTTGCTTTCCATTTCCTGTCGCGCTTGAACTTTTCGTCGGAAGAAATCACGCGGAAAGTGGTGGCAATTTCCGCAGCGACGGAGTGCTTTTTCGCCCCCCCCCCCAGACGAAGAGACAGTCTCTCTATTCGACATGATCTCTAGGCTTCTCTGACCCGAGAAAGAGAGTGAAGAGTGCCATTTCACCCCCAGACAGGCAGCCACCCACATCAAACAATCGGGGCGACGCTTCTGGGGCAGCACAAACATCCTGTTGAATCCTGTTGAAGCAAGAGCAGCAGACCTCACTCAGTCTGTAATGGAGACCGTCTAGCCCAAATCAAAAGGATCCTCAGCTTTGTTCAAACATCCTGCCTTCCGTTTTGAAAGCAGCCTCCCTGGAAATAAACAGCAGCTCTTAGCTCATTTCGACCGCTCTCACGCCTCTGTGAATATTCGAGCAGCGCCAGCAGGAGCTAAAATGAGCCTCCCGCCTAAGAGCATCCGCTTGCTCAAACATCCTCCCTGCGCCGCAGAATTCACAGATTCCGAGGCTTTTTGCGTTTCAGAGACCCCAAAGATTTTACTTGGGGTCTGAGATTCAAAAAAAAAATTAGTACAACCAAACATCATCCACCCCACGCGGCATTTAGTCGCCGTGCAACGGAAACAATCAAGTCCGGTCCAAATTGCCGCCGCCGACTTTTAGTGGAGTTATTTTCACGCCCGTCTGCTATTTTCGAAAATGACGATTGGCGATGGCAAAATAGACTCAGGTTGACGCACTCTACTGGGAATAGTACTGCAGGGAGTGTGTTGAAGCACTGTCACAGGGGTCACAGAGGCGAGAGACAAAGTAAAATGAAGATACAGCTTCTCCGAAGTCGACTTTACCCCCGCAACAACGGTGAAACGTTGTTGCAATATGGCTCTGTCAGTCAAGCGGCGACGCGAGGTCGAAAGCTCACGGCTTTAGCTTCCAAATTCTGAATGATCTCTTGTCGGTCAGAGAAACACGAGCTGTCAAGGGGTGAGAGTGTAGAAGACTTCCTTCAGCTGGGAAGCGACTTTAAATTTGCTAATTTAAACTCGGCTTACGTGAGGCTTTCGCACGTTGCTTGTTTGCTTGAACATGCAATGAGGGATTGTGAGGGCAAAGAGTGGAATCCGGAGGGATGTTTGAAAATGCGAAGTACTGACGGAAAAATTGGAATTGGAAATTAGTGAGAATGGGTTATGTTTCACACCGTCCCCAAAGATCGTTCAAAGTTGCATAGGTTAATGTGATGTTTCGAATTTGTGCTATAAAAAATAATAATTTAATAAATCATTTGCAGTCCCTCTACGAACTCTACTACGCGTACTCCATTCCCGTCTTTACCCTGTCACGATTTGTGCAACTCGCCATCCCCTACATGCTTATCTTCGCCACCCTCGAGAGACTTCTCTGGATCTCCGCCAAGCGGTCGGTGATCTTTGATCTTTAGTATTTAATCTTTGGTCTCTGATCTTTGATCTTTACAGAAAGAGCAGCAGACGGGAGAGCAGGTACGCACGCATCGGCGTCGTCCTGCTGATCTGCGCCCTGATGAGAGTCCCGACGCTGTGGGCACTAGAGGTGAATAGTTGATCTTTGATCGTTGGTCTGTGATCTCGTTGATGAACACTTTTTATTCTGAGCTAGTGTCCCTAGTGAGCCAACATAAAAAAAACGACTCATCAATGACATGTCACAAAGACGTGCTACTGCCAAAACAATGCATAGCTAGGATGAGTTGCGAAGACTGGGAAGCTTGTTCAATAGTTTAGCTTGAAAGTCGAGAACGAAATATTGATGATATTTGATCTCTCTGCTTCAATTGGTGGTACGGTATCTGATATTTGATCTCTCTGCTTCAATTGGTGGTACGGTATCCAACACCCGCACTTGTGCTCGATATCAGTTCTAGAGTTGGCCTTACGAGTAATCGCCGCTTTTTTCGAACACTTTAACTCGAAAGTAGAATTATCCGTATTTCGATCTCTAATCATAACCATTATGCGCTCGGTAATGAATGCTTGAGAAGTACACGAAAATACAGATCACTGTAATTGGCCACAACAGTCAACCAAACCGTGCGAGTACAGTGATCATGTATAGAAATAATATGTGATTTTGAAAATGATATGTATTTTAAAATAACATCTATTTTAAAATAATAATATATCATTTCAGATACAACCGTTCCCCGAGTGCCCTGATGTGTTCCGTTCGCTCACAACGGGGGTGAGTAATAATTTAACCATGAAAAAAAGTTTCTCTATCCTATCAAACAGCTCGGCATTTGTTTGCCTTGATACCGGCTTGAAACGTATGCAGAATCAGTTGAAATCATATATCAATAATGTAAATAAAAAAATAACTAAAACAAATCAATTTCCAGCCTTCGCAGTGGGGCAAGGAGTCATGGGAGTGGGAACTCTTCGACTTCAAAATCATGACCGTCGTCCAGACTCTGATTCCCTTCGTCATCTTAGTGACTTTGAACGCTGTGAGTACTAGTTGCGAAAGTCACGTAAACAGGTCACGAAACTGCTGTAATCACGTCAAAACGAGTCGCGCGCGCTTTCGAAATTGTGAAGGGGGGGGGGCGAACTGCGCAGCGGTGAACCCTGCTATTTGATGAGACCTCGCCGAAGGCGAAATCGGCAGGTTACCAAATAATAACTATCCACATTTCGCCTTTTCTAAAGAAATTCTAGTATTTTTTTACGTAGTGGCCACTACTTTTTCGTCTGACTCTCTCAATTTCCGATTATCTCTCTTCGTTCTCTAACCGGACTAATTCAGATCATCGTCCATCGTCTGAAGAGCATGACAGAGGTTCGATCGAAGAAGTCGGTGCAGAAGGGAGACGCGACGTTGGAGGTTATTAACTTAATTTGTTAATTAATTAATTAAATCAATAATTCAAAAAAAATTTCCAGTTCATCCAAGTGGCGCCGTTCGAGCACATGTACAGTGCGAGAAGTTCCCACTCACAGGTGAGAAGGAGAGATCAAAGATCAAAGATTGAAGATCATGCACTTTCGAGAAATACTGAGAGAAATATTTTGACTTCTTGAAATGGAGCATCATTAATATTTTCAAAAATCTCAAAATATGAAACCATTGTGAAACATATCTGTTTAAAAACATGGGGAAGTTCTTACAAGCAAAAACTTACAAAGGGCTTGCAAGCAAAGACCGGAGATCAAAGACGAAAGTCGAAAGACCAAAGATCAAACTGCAACTCACTTTCGAGAAATACTTAAAGATTTGATTTGTTTTCACTGTTTACCCGAGGCCTATTAATTTTTCCGCAACTCTCTAAATATGAAACCCCAGTGAAACTCATTTGATCATGCTCGCATCTGAACGTTTTCGAACCTGGGGCTGCGGTCCAAAGACCAAAGACCGAAGTCCAAAGACCAAAGATCAAAGATCACCCATCCTCAGGTCCGCTCGGCCATCCTCACCATGGTAGCCATCGTCACGTCGTACCTGCTGTGCAACTCGCTCCAGCTCATCCTCACCGTGCTCGAGAAGTGAGTTGGCAATGATTTTCTGCGATATCATACTCCTTAATAAAGGAGAATGTCCTCCCTGTGCGTGTACGTTTGTTCGCTATTGCGAAAGTCACGTGGGCAGGTCACGAAACAGTACACAAGGTCAAACATGTCGCGCGCGCTTTCTACATTGTGAAATGGGTGGAGAGTGAACCGATCAGCGGTGAACCCTGCCAGCCGATCAAATCGGCTGGTTTCTAAGATAAATCGAAGAAAAATACTTCAATAAACTAATATAAATACACTTCGATTTGTGCCCCACTAAAATCGCGATATTTCGAAAGGCTTGAAAAAGCATAAAAGAGATTCATCGCACCTGTTATTGAGATCAGAATGAATACTGAGTGCTTTCAAATAAGCCCGAAAGGAAGGGCGAACGGTTACTGTATTCGGCAAATTGCAGATCCGGTTCTGAGCTTCTCAACGACACCGAGAATCCGGAGCAATCGTCGCTCTTCCACACATCCTTCGGCGATATCGTCTCGTTCTTGTGAGTTGTGATCTTTGATCTTTGGTCTCTGAACTCTTATTTTCCAGGTACACTTTCACCTCAGCCTTCCGTCTATTCATTTATGCAATCTGCAACAATGAGATCAGGTAATCGATAATTCGCCTACCGTATCAATACAGGATCAATACCGTACTCATTCCAGACGGGACCTGCGCGCGATGCTCGGCGAGTGTCCGTCAGATATCAGGGTGTGATCCGCTACCGTATCCAGAATCTACCGTATTCCGAATCTACCAATTCAACTTCATTTTTCCCTTAGAACTCACTCCACGAGTCATCATCGTTTTGCAAACCCTTCACGAATTATGCAAACAAAAAGTTGTGTTCCACAAGTTGTGCTCTTCCTTCTTCTTTTTTCTCCGAACAATCTGTCCTTATTCCCTGTGTTCCTCTCTGTGATCTCATCTCAATCGCCAAATCAGCCCTAATTATATCACGCTCTTCCAATCAGATGCCATCATTTCCCCTCAGCCGCTCTCGGTAAACCGCTTCCATTGTTCGATATGCCAAGATGCTCTTGATGATAAAGCTTTTTCCTGATTATCGATAAGGTTCTCGACAGATCATCGAATACAAACTGCATTCACTGAACACGCGACAAGTTATAGTTATTTAAAATTATTTATGTCCTTATTTTACGAATAATGGTTTAATGCACATATCAATCATGCAAAAGAATGCTACCCTATCCAATCAATCCGCCCCATAAATAACCTCCATCTCGCATCTCACTTTCATTATCTCGAAAGTCCGGGAAAGCCAAATTAGAGAAAAAGAGAGATAGAAAGAACGGCGACTCTGATCGAGTTTTCGCTCCCGAGAAAACGCCCAAGATAAAACTCTCTCCAATATCCGCGCTCTCTCGCCGATCAGAGAAAGCGAGAGAGCATGCAGATTGAGGAGAGTCTTAACACGCTTTCCGCACTTTGACCACCCGCCCTAGAGAGGGGATCTCGATTAGCCGGAAGAGAGCATCGATCCACGGGGCATTTTACCTCAATGATCGAATGGCATCGTTTACCACGCGCATTCCGTTGCAATAGCTTCTGCCAAAATTGTGGCCATTTTGAATCAATTTGTCTTATTTCCAGTTTTGACAAGAACAAAACATTTCCTACCCTAGGGTAAATTCACTTCACGAATGGCACCAGTGGCGTTGCATTCCATCATCATGTCTAGATCTCTATTTGTAATATTGTCCATAAATTCGTGTTATCCTTCGTCATATTACTGATAATGACAATGACTTATCAACTGTAGGATGGTTACTCGAATTCTTCTGCTTTGCGCCGGATTGGCGGTGGCAAGCGCATCATTCTTCTCGCCCTGTGGCGCTCCGTGTTCTGGAGGTATGCTTCGCTTACTTATTCGTATTCGAGTTCCATAATTTGACATGTCGCAACATATGTTTCATGAGAATTACATCGTTGGAGAAACGAGAAAGGAATCGATGTATATCTACTATCTACTATCAACAGATTTATGTCCTCTCATTGCCAGGCTGCCCCGCCGTACCCCCTGCCTGCCCTCCCCCGGTCACAGCCGTCTGTCCGCAGTACCCGCCCTGTGCAGGAGCAGCATATGCAACACCTCCCGTCCACTCGTCCTACGCACAGGTCCTCCTTTTCGCCTCATTTTTGTCTCGCATTGTTTGCTGTTTTTTTCGAACTTGCTTGTGATCAGAGTACTTGGGATAGTAAATTTATATTTTCGAATGACAAACGGACGAACGATCAAATCCATCTCGATCGGGATGCTTTGAGCAGGACGTGAAGCGTATTCCACCAATTGCAAACCATTTTTGCCGCTGCGTTCTTTATTTATTTATTGCTAATTTAGAAAAATCCTCAGGTCGTGGACCAGTTCGTGCAGCCCCTTCAGCAGCAGCAGTACGCCCAGCAACCTCACTATCAGCAGAGTAATCAGTACGCGCAGGGCTTCTCCGGCGCGAGCAATGGCGTGCAGGAGCCCACTGTAAGATATTTTTAATTGCATCACTTGATTTTTAGCGGATTTATTGGAGGTAAATTATGCTTATTTTAGGTCATCTACCTTGATCAGTACGCAAACACGAAAGTTGGAGACGCGGTGAGAGTTGGACCTCAGGTGAGATCTCGGTCCTTCGTAGATGATAGTCCTGCATTCTATTCCTTGATGCCATGACACAGGATCTAAAGGTCTATATTCCGTTCAGATCTCTTACCAGTCCCTTCCCTCGGGCGGTTCTCGTCTGATCGTGCCGCCCGGCAGCAATGTGTACGCGCTGAATGCGGGTGCCGGAGCGGTGCGTATAATTTTTTTTCAAACTGCGAGATGCTCAAATATTGAATTTGTACCGAGATGACATGCTTTGATCGAAGTGCGAAACATATTCTTGAATGCTCCTCTCGCCGAAAATCTAATCAGCCATTTACAAGGGATTAAAATCATGTTTTATTTACTCTTCCCGTCATACACTGCTTATAATGTTTTTTTTTTCGTACATGCATAGATAATATAGATGCATACGTTGCATTAGAGCAATCAAGTCCGTTTCGATCAGGGCTGCATTTATGCAGGATGCGAAACATATCTTATCTTTCAAATGATTCTGCACAGACTAGAGTGCATTCGCCAATAAAATTGTCTAAATTTGAATTACAACGGTTAAAATCATTCTTCCAGCCATACCAGTACGCTGCACCCACTGTCGTCTACCGTACCGCTCAACTGAACACGCATAGAGGCTATCAGGCAGTGGAGCAGAGCGTGGATGAGATGGATTTGGTAATCAATTTTGACAAAAGGCTTTAGCCTCAAAGCCTCAAAGCCAGTAATGCCTGGCTGAACCGAGCGTCAGTGCAGCACGCAGTATCTAGCTGAGATAAAGGTGTTTGGGGTTTTTAGAAACTACCGTCGTGAATATCGTTCCGTAATCGACCCGGTTAAATATAAGATGAAAGTGAAACATATCTTTTGTGACAAATTAAAGGAGCATTTGCAGAAAGGTCTCGAGGCGGGCATTCCCCTGCACCCTACCCCTCAGAAGCGGGTTGCACTAGAGTACTCATTGTTTCGTTGATAAAACGGATACCCTTGCTAGTCAAAATAGCTACTAAAACTCGAACCTCTATTACGCTTTTTCACAAAAATAAATGCGTGTAAATCTAGCATAAACGTTTAGAGTGTGCGGAATTCCGTTATGCCCGGACTAATTTTTTAAAAAATGTAGAAGAACCCTAATTTCAGAAAGGCCTCGAGGCGGGCATCCCGCTCCATCCTACCCCTCAGGAAAGCGCTACACTAGAGTACCCATTATTTCGATGAAAACTCGACCATCTAGTCTGCTCTCATAATAAGACTATTGCGTATTTATGAGTCAGTTGCGTAAACTAACTGTTCAGGGAGGTAAATATATTTATATATATTAATTTCCAGAAAGGTCTCGAGGCGGGCATCCCGCTCCATCCTACCCCTCAGGAAAGCGCTACACTAGAGTACCCATTATTTCGATGAAAACTCGACCATCTAGTCTGCGCTCATAATAAGACTATTGCGTATTTATGAGTCAGTTGCGTAAACTAACTGTTCAGGGAGGTAAATATATTTATATATATTAATTTCCAGAAAGGTCTCGAGGCGGGCATCCCGCTCCATCCTACCCCTCAGGAAAGCGCTACACTAGAGTACCCATTATTTCGATGAAAACTCGACCATCTA
>LS487275.1:0-14199 GCA_900490705.1 Pristionchus arcanus | reverse complement strand
TTTTTCATATCTCTGGCCTTGGGACCCCGAATTAGTACAGTAGATCCGAACATAGTCGATTTTTTGTGGAAAACACACTTTGCGTCATAACTCGCTTGAAAGTGTTACAATCAAAAATTTGAATTAAACCTTTCTTTTTCGCTACCTCGAGTGCTACATTTTTAGTCTAGGTGATTTTTTTGTTTGGATCACTTTCAAGCGAGTTATGACGCAAAGTGTGTTTTCCACATAAAATCGGCTATGTTCGGATCTTGAAGGAGTTTGAAGGCCAGAGATATGAAAAACGAAATACAGGGTGACCCTAAAACGGCTCCGTAGAATCGATTGCAAAATAAAATCGATTGTCTTTTCGGCACATTTTCGAGAAAAACTTAGTTTTATGGTCGAAAAATCGGTTTTATCGATTTTTGAGACCGAAGATCAACTTTTTTCATATTGTGCTACTTCGAATTTTCTGTAGAGAATTCCGAGAGGAATTCATCGCTAAAAATTAGCTCGCTGTGTGATGAAAATGAAGCTAGTTATGGCCATTTAAAGTTTGAAGATCAAAAAATCGATAAAATCGATAATTGACCAAACCAACTAGATGGACCTCCTCCTGACCCCTAAGGGTACATACCTACCAACTTTCATGGAAATGGGAGACCAAAAGTTTTTTCCTAGTGGAAGTGAGCTCGCTTTTTCGTACACTCTAACAGGAAATCCGTGTTATACATATAGATTAAGAATCTGTTTCTTCATTTTGCCTTTTATCTCGTCACGAAATTTTTGATATGAGTTTCATCCCCTCTATGAGACTTGCTACATTTTCTTTCTTCAATTATTGACCTTTTTCTTTGAAATGAAGAACAACTAATTTCAGCTACGTCTTCTCTTCCAATCTATACTGCGAAGCATCCAAGGGACACGTGACGTGCATCGCATTCAGACAGGCACCTCCTGCTGTTGAGCAGGAATAAAATACTCCGTTTTCGAAGTATGAATGAGAAATTAGCCCTAAATTGTTCGCAACAATGTTTTCGTGAAATAATTAACTGCACTGTGAAATTTGTTATTGCTTTCTTCACAATATTTGTGAACTCTCGAACGAATTTCAGCTAATGAATTAATATATCGTTGTGTGACATAGTAGGCCGGTTTTACAAAGGAAGTTCCGTGCAATAATAATAATAATGAATAATAAAGATATTCTGAATATACTTTTTATATCGTACTGGTATCGCCAATGCTTCAACTGTAGGCTAACGAATAACAAATAATTATCAACCACATCGAAACGTCACAAGGACAGCAGTTCGGCTAATGCTGTGATACACTAGGTTGAGAGTGAAAGAAAGAAAACGAGAACCGAGAGGTTAAAGAAGGAAAAGGAGAGAAAAGAGAAAGGGAAAGAGATAACGATAGTTCCCAGCGGCTTGAGCTGATCAACTTTCCTAGTGAAAGTTCAGCGAGCTGATTCGATGCTTCCTTAGATTATTTTCATTCTCTTTTGTTTAGTATTGCATTAATTTCACTTTGTTTCGTATAATTTCTGCTACTGTTTCATAGAAAACGACTGTAAATTGTTCACATAGTCCGATGCTAATGCGATCCATTCCTTGCCCAACCTCAATTATCATTGCTTCATGTTTCTTCGATTTGGAATATTCGCCTTTATATTTGACCCTCATTATTGCTGTTCAAGCGTTCGTTTCGTCCAAGAACAGTTGCAATTTGTTCAGATACATTCGCTCGGATGTTACTGCGCTCCATTCCTCGACCAACCTCAATCATCATCCCATTTCTGATCCTGAGCTTGATCTCGTCCGGCTTGATCTACCACGCCATCTACGAGCTGCAGCTGAGAGTCGAGTGAGTGTAATATTTTTACCCTATACATTTTCGCCACTTGGTTTCACACTATCTCTCGCCAGTCAGAGAATGGTTAGAGTCTATAATAGGGATGAAAGCAAAGGTGTAACCACATCAAGCGATTTTACAGTCATACCACGAAGCTAGGTGGGTCACAGAGGGATGGTTGTGGAAAAAATGATCACACGATCTCTCGCCCGTCAGAGAAAAGTGTGAAAGTATTGCTATATCGCTTTCCAATCACCCAATTAGCGAGTGCAACAACGGATCAATTTTCGAGTGCATTGATAAATCCCGAGGCTTTTCCTTATCACTAAAATGGTCATGATAAGTTGATAATAATATTTATCACTCAGGTCTTCACTATCACGAGATGCATCTCCGCATTCACCCAAAGAGGTCTCCCCTCCAGTAAGCAGCGAGCGGAAGCGAGTCGCGTGGATCGGCGGGCATGGCAAGAATGTGTGTGTTTGAATGAAGTATCCGGTAGGGTTGCGCGTTCGGTATCGACAATACCGCGCGTGAGTGGGGATATGTAAAGAGGCTGCGGTGATACCGCACCATTCCTTCTCTTCTTTCTTCTCTCTTTGTCATCACCCTCTTTACAAATCGCCCCTCTCGCGCGGTAATAACGAAACCGATCTCGAACCGGCAACCCTAGTATCCGGAGAATCGAACGACAGACCTATTGATTTGGAAGAAAAAGATCAGTGCATACCATCGAACAATTTCGAAATCGCTCTACATAGAACCTAAGTGAAACATATTCGAAATGTGCATATTCGAAATTCGAAAATGTATGTTTTTTCAAAAACACAAGTGATTTTGCAGATCGAGACGACCTACATGAAGCACATCTTCGAGGCTTTCCGAAATTTCGGATATGAAGTGAGTTTTGAATTAATTTTCGACTATGTTTTAGAAGGACTACTCAAGCATGGGCTGAGCATTTCTATCAATAGTCGGTTGAATGCTTTGCAAAATCAATAAATAACTCAGATAGTATCGGGTTGCGAGCGCGTGCCGGAGCGATGGGATGTCATCTGGTTAGTTTGCGATAGAATTTCAATTATTTCAATATCATTAATTATTTTATTATTCTCAGGCTTCACGAGTACGCCTTGTCGAAGAACAGTGGCAGCTGCTACTATGAGGCCGTGCAGAGCGCGGTTGGTTTTCAAAACTGTCTTTCAATGCAATTTTACAATAGCAAAAACGCGTACCTCTAAGGTTGATAAATTGAAGCGTTAATGCGTTTCCTTTACGGTTTTAATGCTTTGTTGCAGCACTGGCCGCAAGCCGTCAACCACGTCCCGGGCAGTGGCTACTACAGCAGCAAGGCATGTCTATTTTTTCAATTGCCACTACAGTGTCAATCCTTTGCCTATGCCCTCTCGATTCCACTTGTAGCGAGTAGAGCTCGAGAAACGCCGTCTCTTCATTTTTCTCTCTCGCCAAATCGGTCGATGATAGTGAGTGGGAAATGAAGACACAGCGGAATCTTTTTTCGAGCTCGATCTAGAAGCGAGATCGAAATAGGAACGACTTCTTTCAGGTTCACCTTGCAACAGCGAAATTGTCCACTGGCGTGCCTCTCGCCTTCAAACTGCCTGCGCAAGCAGATCAATTCAAAGTGAGCGTTTGTGTATTATGTTTTTTGCTGTTCACTTACTTTGTTTTTGTGTGTATTCCCTTTGTAACGATATTATTCATCGTCTCGCTTCTCTTATATCGTAGGCTGGTGACGAAATAAGATTTTTAGATTTTTTTTTGATTTTTTTAATATTTAATTTTTCCAGGAATACGCCTCGGCCCATCCAGATCTCCTCTGGGTGCACAAGGACAATGCGCATCGGTATTTTTTTTTTCAATAAAATTAGTTTCGTTAGATTATTTTCAATTCCACTCGTAGCTGACCTTTGACGAACGTAGCGGAGAAAGGAAGAGGCCGGGATGAGGCGGTAGATCAATCGATAGCTCGCTAAACAGCACATCTCATTTGCTGACCATTTCAAACGCACGATACACACACACTTCACTGTTTTTTGGTCCCGCTGTTTCTCGCAAAGTACACCCTCCCTATCTTTCTCATTTCCCTACCCCCTTTACATTCAGAGCTGTCGTAGCCCCGGGCCAAAAAAGCAGTTACGACCTTTCTTCTAGTACACGAATATTTGTATCCCTTTTCAATAACGATGCCTCCTACTCTCTAGTTGGAGCAAATATTATTATTTTTTTGTCTTCAAAAGTCGCATCAATATAGCATTCGTTTCGCGATTCCTCCGAATTTCTCCAAACAGTGAAACGTATCCCAATGTTAAACCGTTATTTCATCGAAATAGCATAAATATTATTATTAAATTGCTAGATAACTGCATAGTATTGTACAATTGATAACAGGAATATCCGAATAGCATTAAAACACAACAATATTAGATAGTAAACTTCTTCAGAAATATCCGCATCAAGAGTGTCGCTGATATCGACGTGACGAAAACGAATTCGTTCGTGCAGAAGTTTGTCGATAATCCGTTGCTGATCGATAATCGGTAAGAGTTCATGCATAATATTTTTAAATCTACTGCTCCAAAAGCTGTCGTGAAATCTCGCTATTTTAGCCTTGTATCTACGACATTTTAATTCTGCATTTTGAGAATGATCAGTTCAGCAAGTTCGACATCGGCATCTACACTGTAGTTACGTCGCTGAATCCACTTCGAGTTTATGTCTACGACGATGTGTTGATTCGATTCTGCCCCAAGTGAGCTCTAGTCCCTCCTCATTATATACTCCGACCGACGAGAGAGATTGTGTATTCAAAGAGACGAAATCTTATTTCGATTCTGCATCTAATAGCACATCATCCAGCTGATTTAACTAGCTGACATTACATGACTTAAGTTTTTATAGTAGTCGATACCACGCTTGGAGAAGTCCTAAAGGTATAAACCACTGTTATGGCGCCGATGATTTCAGGGACTACCACCCGTTCGACGTGGAGGACGTCGACAAGTACGTCGTCGGCGATGATTACACGCCCATCTGGGAGGTAATAACTGCTGAATAAAGTTAGGACCTTGGTCTTGGTCATCGTTGCATAGATTTTTTAATCATTTTTTGTGAAATCTGATTTTCTTGTGTTTTTTTGAGTAGTCTAGGTAATGGGTTGTTCAGATTCCCTCGCTCATGAAACTCTACAACGAGGGTCGCTACTCAATGAGGGAGACGATCACTGAGCATCTCAGGTAGTATTTGAGACTGTTGTCTAAACACTAATTCACTGCGAAATTCAGGGTTTTTTTACTTTCAGAGTAATTCACGTACAATCAAGCGTAAAATATAAAAAAAATGGCTTGCTTCGGCACTCTACAATTCAGTTGATTTTAAAAAATAGTTTGTTCCTAACGCAAATGAACGTAAATAATTATTTGATAAGTGGTTGGTACAAGATTGATACAGAGAATGAGATCACCACGTCTTCACCAAAGTCGCCATCGCGATAATCACCGCATGTAGTAATGATAGGTCACAGGCATCCTTCGTTGTCGGCGGCGCAATCGTAGTTGATGTTATCGGTGAAATTGACGTTGACGATGTAATCGATGCTACAGTTGTCGCTGTTGACGTCAGCGTAGTAGCCAGGGCTGTCGTACTGGGAGGTGTTGTTGGGAAGGACGACTGAAAATGTTGAATATGTTGTACAGTTTGAGATACGGGTATTCGCCTCTTCATTCCTCGCACTCTCTCACCGGTCAGAGTGACGAGAGAGCACGCGGGATGAAGAGACGACGACCCGTATTTCGAACTCTAATAATGTATGTTGCACTAAATTAGGCAATGAAAAAGTCGGGAAAGAAACGAGATGCGTACGCTGGCTTTCGTTGTCGTTGCAGTGCCACTCGATATTGTTGATGAAGTAGGCAGGACAGTAGAGTTTCGAGGGCCGTTTAGCTTAATTTTATGTGGTTAAAACAAATAAAAAGTCGACAACCTTGTAATTGCTGACAGTATCGAAGTTGCAGTTGTCATAATTGCAGAAGTAGTATTCAAGTTGGACAAATTGATACAAGGTGTATCTCTGAAACAAACTCATGTTGAAATCTATCAAATACTACTAGCCATAATGAAAATACTTATCCCATACGGATTAAATGGTAATGGGCTTATAAAAGGAACCTTTGTGCCATTCAGCCTGTCATTGGTAATTCTTTCGAATATCTGCGTGTATCCTTGCGCCCACAGCGTGTCGAAAACATAGTCCACACAGCCGCGAGTGGTACTGCCATTGAAGGAGTTCACATAGCACACTTGTCCGTAGCACAGTTGGTTCGCGTTGGGGTTCTAAAGAGAAAACAAACAATAAGTGGTTAAACAAATGATGACAATTCGGCATGCGCCATTCCATTTTCGCATTTATTAAAAGGGGATAGACATCAATATCTGGCTAGGTGAGTTCTCGATATGAGATGATGGACCCTTGTTACCCGATCACACTTTCGAAACTCCCATGTTTTCAATTTTTGTTTGAACGGAGATATGGGCGATTGGCTGTGTGCCAAGTGACCCTGCGTTTCAGGTAATGAGCTAGAGAGCGTGCAAAATGAAGAGAGCGCGCCCTCTCATTCCTCACTTTGCATAGTCGCCCGATGCCAATCCCCCTTTAAAGCCGATTTGCAATTACTGGGATAGGTACTAACGGTGTCCGAGTTCGTGTAGCATGCAATCGGGGCGTGTGCTCGCGTATAGTTTCCATTATTATAGTTGTCCGCGCATACCTGAATTTGCCTTACTTTTAGTATCGTAAAATCGACCAAATTAACCTTGACCGTGCAAAATCCCAAGTGAGAATACGTGGGAACCGCGAGAGAATTATTGTCCAATTTCAAGCTTTGATCGATGAAAACCGCGTTTGGGTAGAGGCTGAATTTATTCGTCAACTTTAAAGGTAAAGGTAAAGGTTCACCCCGTACTCAAGGCACTTTCGTCCTGCGGGAGCCCACTGCTAGGCCAGTGACTATTTTAAAGGCCAATTCGGTCCGAAGGTCAACTTTAGATTTTAAAAAAAGGTACTAACTAATAGGGTTGACGAAACGGAACGGAAAACGGAAAATCCGAACTTTTAATTCAATTATCGTCTCATTCCGGAACGGATTAAAAACGAACAAAGGCCATTCCGGAACGAGAGTCGATGCGAACAATGAGAAATCCTTTGTTCGACTCTCGTTCCGGAATGGTGGAGATAATTGAATTATTTTGTCGGCCATTCCGAGAGCCGAATGATCAACCCTACTAACTAATAGAATCGCGTAGGCTGGTTGAAGTTGCGGCAGATGTTCCTATAAATTATCTTCGTTTTTGAAGGAAAAATTTAACTAAACAAACCTGTTAGTATCATTAGCGTACATGCATGTTGGGCTGTCGCAAAGTCCTGTTGGGTTCTATAACAAAAAATGTGTTTCTCTTATCCTCCTTCAACGAGAACGCTAGGCGTTCGAAAACGAGCAGTCCACCTTTTTTTTTTAAATACGTGCTAAGGTTTTTTTGAAGGCGCATTCGTGAGCCATACGGTATGGCACGTACCTTTACCTGACTCATTGCTCGTATGATTCATACCTGCTCAGGGCAGCTGACTTGTAAATCGAATAATGAGCTGGGCATATCCATTTTCGAAGTAACGTTGAACGGATCGGAATTGCACATATCTTTGTCGCTGCGAATGAAATCATAATGAACGATGCGGATGAAAGCACCAATAACTTTATTGACTAAATACAACAATCCGTGAATTTTGGAACAGTTATCATCCCGTAGGTAATCATCCGGAGATTCCAACCTTGTGCCTATTCAAAAATTGCTATGATTAAAACACCGAATGAACAGGGGAAGAAGTGGCAAGTAGTTCAAAATGGTCGCCGAGGTATTTCGGGGATTGTTAAAATGTCCGAGTAAGAATTTTAAAAAAAACTCACTTGCACGTGCACACAACACGGTTCGTCGTATTCCCCAGACAGCCAATGATCATGCCCACGTTGTTGATGCAGCTCTGCAAATATGTTGTTGTCAAAACAAGGTGTTGATGTTATTGTTTTGATCGTTTCATACTGATTTCGCACCTGAACTTGAAGTTTACCGGCCAAGTAGGTTATAGCGCACATGGCGCCGGTGCACGTACTGGGAGTGCTGAAAAAAAAAGAGACAAAAAATAACACGTTTAGGGACCTTCGAATACCGAATGGGATTTTTATTTTGTTTTTACTCTAATGCTCTACCTCTAACGAAATTAATATTCCGCCAAACTGTTGACTGCTCCGTGAAACATATTGGAAGCTATTCAAAAAAAATTTTTTGGCTCGGCTGACATTAAAGAAGGCGTAAACTCCAAATTCGGAGAGGCTCTTCCCCTGTGCGATCAGGGGGAAGTACGGTAGGAAGAGCCTCGAGAAAGGAAGAGGGTGAGAGTGACAGACGCGAGAGTTTTTCACTCCTCTCCCGTCCCTTCCCTTCTCCGCTGCGTCTTGACCTAACCCTCTTCCCTTTGCACCGCGCATCTTGATTTTGCCTGTGCACTGTAGAAACTTTGCGCGCGTGTAACCCGGTTCAAAGTTGATCTTGAAAGTTTTAATTATCGAATTCGGAATGTGGTTTACGGATACTATCGGCCTATGACGTCAGATTATGCCCGAAAATATTGAGTTTACGCCTTCTTTAACATCTTAGGGACCACTCTGATAGAAGAATGAATTTGTAGAGGAGATACATAAGGAATAATTTAGGGACGCGTCAAAGAGTACAGACCAGGGTTCAGTTATTAGAAAGTACTTTCCAGTGAGTCCTCGTTCTTTACACTCTCGCGTCTCGAGAGTAGTCTAATCTCATACGCTTATTCGAATTTCGTAAAGACTTAGCATCAAAGGAACTCTGGAATAGAAAAAAAAACGTTAAAATTGTCTCACCTCGAACCCATTCCTGCATACGCTTGAATGCACTGAACGGCGTCGATTGGTGGAATGAAGGCGGTTGATAATATTACGATAAGAAGCAGTAGACGGGTATCCATTGCTGGCAAGTAGGACTGCTACTGGTAGAGGACTAAATATGAGCTGACGTCTCTTCATTTCGCACACTCTCACACCCGCACGAATGGCAAGAGAGTGTAATGTTGACGGTGAGGTAATAAAAAGGGATAATAGAGGTACGGTAGGACCGCAAGAAGGTTAGAGAAAAGAAAAAAAACGCGCGAAAGTAAGAGAGACAGCGAGTCTTCAAGCCTTCTGAATCAGAGTTATGAGTAAGTGTTGACGAATGACATTAGAGGAAACACTAAATTCAGCTGTCTCGAGAGACGCAAATTGAGTACACACGGCAAAAACGCCACCTTCAAATTTGTAATTTCCTCAAAATTGCTCAGCAACTGGCTTCTCCAGACTACCAATTTCCTCGTAATTTCCGTCTCCGCGTAAAGGTGTACCCACTAGAAGATAGAGCTCGCAAGTGGAAACATGCTAGATCAGGAGAGTATCGAAAACAGGAGTGAAATCATACGCTGTAAACGCGATCGAAAGAAATAATACTTGTTATTGAAAGGCTTCATTTAGCATTCTTGACAGTTAGAGCGGCCGAATCCTTGCAATAATGTAAACTTCAAATTGTCTCTTTCAGGAAAGAAGGCAAGGATGCGAACAAGATCTGGAAACAGCTCAACCAAATCATCACTGAGGTATTTTTTTCACCATAAGATTCAAAACGATTGAAGTTCTAATTCCTCGATACTAATAGTTCATTCGTGAAACATATTTCGATCTGATTTTTCAAATAGTTTTTCTAAAGCAATTTTTTATCTTCACGTTGCTTTGCCCATAATTTGTTTCGCACATAAAAAATAAACTAAAAAAAGGAAAAGTAACTTAGATTTTTGATTTTTTTCTTTGGTAAAATTTTCCCCTTCCAGGTCTTCCAATCGCAGCAGGCCCAGATGGCCAGCAGTCGGCCATCGAGGGAAACGGACCCGAAGTTCTTCGAGTTGAGCAGATTCGACTTCGTTGTTGATGATGAGCTGAACGTCTTCCTGATGGAGGTGAGCATTCTCTATTATGGGACCTCCTGAAAATTGGAATCAATTCTACAGTAGGGCAGTCATTTTTTTTGTACCTATTGTGCAGTCTATCGTTCACTTTCTTGTCCATTTTCGAGCTCGCTATTTTGCTATTTTTTCTTCTTAAAAAAACCTCTTAAAAAAGCAAGCAACTGTGGTAGCATTAGAAAATGACAGTAAGAATCGACTTCGTCGTTGACGACGATCTTAATGTGTTCCTGATGGAGGTATGTTGCCTGCGATTATTTGGATACGTTAATAACAAATAATATTCGGCATGTTGCAGTAAAGTCAATATTCCGAATCTGCAATGCTAATATACACATTTTGCGTCTTTCTAAATTGTCCGGTTCGGTAGCTGTTCTGGAATCGTTACTATTCAGGCGAACATGTCACCCAACCTCTCATCCGGTCATTTCAAGCCGAATCAGCTCATCTATGAGCAGGTGCGAAAACTTGTTTATTATTATTATTTAATTAATTAATATAATAAACTTAATTAATAATTAACTAATTCAGGTCCTAATGTCGGTGCTCTCGCTGGTCGGCCTAGCGAATCCATTGAGCGAGACGGCGGTCGAAGAGTTTGGGTGAGCAAAATATTTTCATAAAAATACGCGCTCTCTCTGCACTGAAGCAACGGAAAATTCGTTGTACAATAGTTGAAGAGGAAGTGAAACTCACTTTGAAAAATAACTCATTTACCAATCGCATAAAACCGGGCTTGAAAAATATAAAAATACATATATGTTTCAAACAGCGGCAAAAGTCATTGAGACTCAATATTTTGATTAGTAGTATTTCCGACGGTGCAAAAAATATAAAAAAAATTTTTCCTTTTTTTTATTTAAGATCCCGTCGTCGCTCGGAGTTCCCGCCCGTCTCCGATCGCGATCTCGCCCTCGCCTTCCCGTTCTGTGATCAGTGTGGGGACTGCGGGAGTGATGAGGTTGGTGATCTTTGATCTCTTATAGAATGATTGGCCTTATCTTCTGTTCATGCGTGAGGCAGCTATAACACCCGCATTTTACTATTGTACCATAATTATTTTTAACCAATAGCAAGACGTAATCCGCTAAAATGTAATAGTAGCTTTTGTCCGGAAACTTTTTTTTAATCCTAAATAATTTCAGCGCTGCGCCCTCTGCGGCGCCTGCTTGGCAGCCGACGCGCCGCTCTCCGATGCCCTCTCGGAGTTGTTGAGGGAAGAGCATGAGAGAAGGAAGATGCGAAGACTGAGGATTGAGTGGGGAGCGGGCAGGGAGGTGAGAGGGTTGTATTTTTCGGTACACTTGGGATATCCTGACTGGGAAAAATAGGGGTTTGAGGGGCTGGGAGAGGAAGATGCGAAGGATGAAGACGGAATGGGGAGGGAGGTAAGTAGGGAAATGAGATTGTGAGATGCATTTGTGTTTCACTGGTATTTCAAGAGTGATTGTGAACGAACGCGCTAGTGGGATCGTGTAGATCGAGATAAAAATAATAATTTATTTTAAAAAAATCAAATATACAAACATCGATCAAAGCATTCATTCCAGCCATTCTCCCGCCTTGATCGCCTGCAATCGTTGTGGATTGAGAAGAAGTGCGAGTGGGATAAGGCGTGGTGCTGAAACGACGAGTAAAATTATTACGTCTGACTTATTGACGTCTTATTGACGACTTATTGACTGACGTCTGCCATTTTATTGAAATCTGAAGGCCATAGTTGTGCTTTCCTTTGAGATCCTTGTCAGATTCTGAAAAATATTACCATTTACTCATACCTCAATTAGTTATATTATTTTATGCTTTTGACTGAACATTCTGAATAAACTATGAACCAAAGAACGTGAAATAATCGTATGGAGTTCATTCGCTGATGTAATTACGAGAACCTGGTGTTTCAACTGCGATAAATGCATTTTGCCGAATCAGCGAGAGCTTAACGCAATAATCATGCCTGGTGAAGCTGTCCTTCCTTCTAAGAAAGTTCCCAGAAGTTCTCTAATTATGTCTCCGATTCCAAATTGCTTTATTTTCTTCTTGCTTTCCTTGAATGAATTCACCCCTGTTCACTCTTCTGATGAAGATTCATATAAACGCGAAAAGTCTACGCGCCCGAGACTAATTCCCCATTAGCAGTTCACTTTCATTGGTACTTCTCGAGGATGTGAAGGGGATTTTCTCTTCCCTTTCCCCTCGGCCCCTTCTCATTTGTGATTCTTCTGATCGCACATCGCTTGCTACGTCAGGAATCACTGAACTATCCTTCCGTGTCAAAGATCTCCTCTACCATCAGTTGCTATTCTGGCCCATCTGATCTTCCGTACGTCATAGATCACAGAATCCTCCCGTATACTTTACCATTTTCCTCATTGGGGGAGATCGAACATGCATCTGTCTAAGTGTCTGATCCCAACAGATCCTCAATTCATAGATCTCCTTCCATCAGTTGCTTTCGTTATTCATCCGACCTTCCTCTACACTCCTTACGTCAAGGATCGCTGAACAATCACGTCAAACATCTCCCCGATGCCTTCTTCTGCTATCCTACCCCCATTTGTTCTCCTGATCCTTTGGTTCTCTGCGTCTTTCGTCCCTGGTTTCACCTTGTTTACGTGACAAAAGCCCCAAAACATGTCATCTAGAAAAAATTTTGTCGAAAAAAGGCTCTTTATTAAAAAAGCAGTCTGCCATTTGGCCCATTCCTTTTTCCTAGCACCTCTAATCGTAGGTAATTGTACTCTCCCATATGCGATCGCAGCTGTCTAAGTGTTTGATCCCAACAGATGCTCAATTCAAAGACATCAGTTGGTATTCTGACCCCACTGATCTACTTCTATTCACACTACGTCAGAAATCGCTGAACTTGCGTTTCCTGCCAGAGATCTTCCTACTGACCCTGGAATCAACGATGTGCTCCATCCATCAGTTGCCATCCTATTCTTTCCGATCTCCCTTCATTCCCTCTACGTCAGTGATCGCTAAACTGTCCCTTACTAGAGTAGCAGCGATCAGAGAAGATTAGAGTGCAGAAAGAATCAAGAGAGCCTTCCCCATTCTATTCCTGGCTACTCCAGTTCTATCCTTAGTCTGGTCGGCTATAAATAGACGCCTGTGATGTCTAATGAAACACTACTGAATCAGAGACCGGAGGGATAAAGTAGAAAGAGAGGGCTTTGTCACCCCGCCCAATTCTCTCCTCGTCTCTCCGCATTGCTACTAGAGCTCGAGAAATGATACCGTCGTCTCTTCATTTTACACACTCTCTCGCTTCTCTGACCGGTGAGAGAGTGTGCGAAATGAAGAGACGGCGGCTCATTTCTCGAGGTTTAATTGCTACTGAACGCTCGGTGTCTAGACAAAGCGAAAGAGAAGGTGGAATGAGGACAGTGCACTCTTCTTTCTTCCTCCATCCTTCCCCCATATCCATCCATCAGCCGCTCGCCCCTCTACTTAGCCCGTTCGCCCGGGCTACGGATGGGCCGCCCGCTTTGCATTCTCACCTCCTCTTCTCTTCCTTTTGAGCCGGGATTCCGCTTTTCCGTACAGTTGCTCTTCTTGCAAGTCAGTAAGGGACTACTCTCGCCAGTGGTCAGAAAGCTTCCTCACGATTTCCTGACTTTATTATTCCTGATTTTCTCGATTTGCTTTATTTTTTTCCGGTGAGAATGATCAAGATTATGTTACGCACCTCAGCACTGAACAAAATTAAAAGAATCCCGTGAATCTCTTCATGTTATTTTCAATTCGGGGGAGGGGGGGGGGAACATGAATAACAAATATTCGTTCTCATTTAGCCTTGCCTCTCTTCACCCAGAGAGAGACGAAAGAGTACGGAGTAATGAGATAGGCCGTCTTGTGTTCTCTTTTAAGGCACACGCTGAGAATGTAATTAGCGTGAGAGATCATCAGGGACTGTTCATCTTCTATTTTTCCGTTCCTTCCTTCTCCCCTGAAGGGTTTCTTCCGAGCAGAGATCCTGCTTGGAATAAAGATCTCTATCGCCATTCCTCAATCATGCCCACTAAATTATAGATTGAATATCACAATCCTCATTCCTGTTGCATGTCATGTCTATTCATTGTCAGGGCAAGTGAATAGTCAATCAATTTTCCTCACCAGCTTTCCGCACTTCATCTCTTTAATTTAGTCGACACTACTAATCCTACTCTGGTGTGCGTCCCCAACTTGGGCCCAAGCAAATTCCCAAGTTGCGTCCAGGCCTGGGCACAAGTTGGGTTCCTGCTTGGGCCCAAGTTGGGTTCCTGCTT
>LS487268.1:0-11359 GCA_900490705.1 Pristionchus arcanus | reverse complement strand
TGTTGCTGTTCACGAGATCGTAGCAGCCAGTGTAGGGCAGTGAGGGTGATCGACGAGTGGTCGGATGGGCGGTGGTCGTGAAGGGGAGAGGGGCTGGAATGCTTTGTAACGATTCCCTTATTTTGATCTGAAGATTATCCTCAAAAACACGAAGTCTGGTGTAATAAATTAATCAAGAACAGAGCTGCGTTAGAATGAATAAATGATTAGAACAGCTATTATCTAGAAAAAAGTGATGGCTTATCTGCATAGAAGAGATGTTGCATGAAACACAAAAAATTAGCTGCATAAAAATAATTCAACTTACCCGCAGCCTGATGCGCCGTTGTCCCGCTACCGTACTGACCACCGCATCCGCATGTTGCTGGAACGGGAATTTTTATTATTTGATTTTGGAACAGAATCCCGGAAGAAATCGGCTTAGATACAATCGCTTGCAGTTAAAGCAACGGTGAAACCTAACCAATCGTTCAAGTTGCGATACGATTCGGAATGAAATGCAAATTACGATGTCTGCTCTGCCGCTGTTACATCTGAGATTTACTGTACTCTATTTTCGAAATTTCAAATCCCTGATTTATTTTTGATTACAATTTTTTTCTATAATGAGAAATTAGAGACGATTTACTGAAAAGTCATAGACGTCTGACATTGAGAAGGAAACGGTGAAACATATTTCATCTTGAAAAATAACAATACAATTTTTAAAAAGAGCGAAATAATTAAAGATATCCTATTTCCCACCGGCGCATTGTTGTGCCATCAGCTGTTGGTAGTACTGATTCTTGCACAGATTCCTGTTATGCTCGCACTCCGCATCACTGATCGAGTTCCTGCACGAGGGAACGGCTGAAAAATGAATAATTATCTTTTTTTTAAATTACATTTTATTATTATTTTATCTGCATCGTGTTCATGCACGAGGGAACGTCTGAAATATTGTTATTATTCTATATTATTTTTTAACATCAGGCGAAAGTTGCGTTCTCTCACAACGTGAAGCAAGGAATTTTCGAAAGTTCCCCCCCCCCAAATCGCTTTTCGTCATGTATCTTTCTGGATACAAGTTCGTCGTCAATGACTCAACGATGATCCGATATTGCAATAGTGTAATATTGTATTTCCCGAGGGCTTCAGAGCGTAATATTGAGAAGATCTGGTGTGGATCTAGTGTCCGTGATCTGGGGTTGGACGAAGCCCGGTTCTTCATTTCGTTCTCTGAGACACGAAAGAATGATCTGATTCTCGCACTTTCGCTTTATCTCTCGCTCTTCTCTGACCAGCGAGAGTGCATTGTGAGAATGTCAGACGACGACCCAGATCGCGCACTCTAATCTGATGTTGTTCAGATAAAGGGCGAAAAGCATTAAGCGATCCGTGGTTGGCCAAGTGCCTCGGTACTCATTCACCCATGCTTTGCGATCTACTGCCAGGAACACTGAAGGTTTTCGCGTGCTCAATGCTGCTACGTACGCAGGTGCGTCACGAATAAATAGCAGTGAGCCATGCTGCGCTGTTTATGTGGCTTCGACCACTTGATATACACGGATGCCTTTACTTACTTTTCTATAGAGATCTCATAGTGGTATAACTACTTGTAATTGGGGTAATTTTAAAAAAGTTCTTTGTAAGAACGTAGGCAAAAAGAGCCTAGGGTGACACATTAAAAAAGATCAGTGTTTACCAGGATGCAGGGTAACGACCGGTTTCGTTGTTCTAGTGATGGACGGGTTGGTTGTCTGCCCGCCAGCCGGATTGTTCGGATCGGAAGGGTCCACGGGATTGTTGTTGTTCGGGTTGGGAGCCTGCAAAAGCGATAGACTACTTCGATAGACTACTCTCGGGCTAGGTTCATGCTTATTGTTTATGGTAGAAGACATCATGAAATCGATAGGCAGGCATTCTCTGAGTGAAGAACACTTGTTGAAACATAGTTGAGATATTCCAAATGATGAAAGCGATGGGGTTTGTTTTTAGAAAGAATTGACTGTTCAATCAGAGACATCTAACAATAAGATTTCGAAAATGGATTGACATTATTCTCACCTCGATGCAGCACCCAGTGAAGGGAGGATCATCGAAGGGCGACGGATCGCACACCCATCCCACGTCGCACGCGATGATCGCGTCGTCGCCGCAGGCTGGAATTACGGATTGATTATATGATTACTTCCATACTTAGAAAAGGCAGGATTCTTCATCTTGATCTGCGCCCAGAAAGCGACACTGATAAATATTGTATTGTATTAAAAAAATGAGTTGCCATCTCTGAATTGAAGAAACGAACCCGCGTTGCGCACCATTGCCAGACTTTTTTGTTCTGGCAGGAGAAACGAGCAAATTCATTTTCCAATTTACAGAGACCAGACGTGAGAATTCCAAATCCCAGACACATCCCATCCTAAATTCCTGATCTAGTCTGACTGTTTTCGAGAATGTGTTGCTAATCCCACTTGCGTCATTGCTTGATGTAAATCAACCCAGACCCATTCGGATAGAATTGTTTTTGGATTTACAGTTTCGTCGCCTACTGGTCTCAGTGATCCCCTACCAAGAAAAAAGACAAATCGCATCCGGATTTGATTTACTCCTCATTTATGATCCCATTGAACTGAACCATTATAAGTAAAGGACAAATCGCCTTCGTGACTTTGAATCAAAATATTTGATGCGGATGTATATTCCTCGCCTTGTCTACCGCTGCCGAAAAACATGCCCGGCAAAAGGACAAACAATTACTCCCAGTCTAGTTCTCCCGTAGTGCAGCTGTTTTCTTTCTGAAAAAGAGGCAGACTCGCCAGGCCATGGCGATTGGCATAGATACCTGGACAAGAAGTGGCAAAAGAAGCGGGCCAGTTTCCTAGAGTACGACATAAAACAATACCTTGTCAATAAATGGTCTCTGCATTTCACCCTCAACCTCAACGGTCTTACAGGCGTTGTATCTCCCGAAATTATGAGAGGCATTTCTGTCCAAAAATTTCTTATCATTCCTTGCCCTACCAAGAAACGGACCCCTTCAGCGAACCCTATCCGAATATCCTTGAGATTTCACCCGTTTCCAGCCTGCTCAAGACTAAAGTTTTGCATGACGTCTTGCTTAGGAATTCGCACGAAAGATTGCCCCGCATCGAACTCATAATTGTTTCACGATTTTGCAGCCCAACTGAGAATAAAAGAGTGACGACCGACCTATTTCCAGGGACTATTTCCAATCTTTTCACTCGGATTTTGCACAGGGAATGGGTACTTCCGCAGTTTGCACCCCGCACTGGGAATGCCCCATTCATTGTTCTTCTAGACTTCTGAATTCACATCTCCGCCGGGCGGAAAACGTCTTAGTTAGAAACATGGTTAATGATTGTAAAAGGACACTGATTCTCACATAAGGTGTTGAAAGTCTTCGCTGTGGCGGGTATGGAGATAGAAAAGGAGCTAAATTTTTCGAATTAAAATAACTCACGAGCAATTCCGGCGCCGCAGATTGCAAAAGTTTCAGGTAGAAACGACAGCAGAACGATTGCCCAAATCATGATAAAATGATGAGAACAAAGCAACGAGGAAGTTCCCAGTTCCTTTTATGGAAACCCGTGCAAATCAAACAAAGGAATTTTTCACGCCCGAGGCGAAATGCCACCCTTCCGCCTGAACAAACGGTAGTGGTACTGCCAAACTTTTTCCTGTTGCCGATCTGAACCGTGTTTGTTTTGACGTGTGATATTTCGCATTTATTTTCATTCTGTGGTGCTTTGGGGGTAGCTTGAACTACATTAGTTTATCCAGGAGAGTATGGTGATAGGAACAAAAATACAAACAATCGAAGCGACTTTATTGCTGTGAGCTGTGAAGGAGGGATGAAGAACGGGGTCTAGTGGGAATCGGGAATAGAGTTGACGAATCTCGTTGAGAGTCAAGTGGGCTGAATCTTCTTGTGCCGAGGCGCGACAAATCGCTCGACAAGAACTCTCAAGAAATGATGTGAGCCATGTCTGTAGGGTGCTAGTGAACCGAGTGGAGTTGATAAAAGATTGGAGATCAGGGTGAACGGTCTAGGTGGAAAGTTGATCTTTGAAGTCTAGAATCGAGCAGGGGATGTATTCTGATTATTTCCGGGTTGAAGCGGATTCGACAACGAGTTCTCGCACGTTTGGAAGCGGGTGTAGAGTTCCTGAAGAAATATTTCATATGAGGAAGCTGGAAAAAATCTCTAAAACCGACGTCAAGGCCGAATATTTCATGATTTTATCAGGATTCACTTCATCCTGTCGAAAATTCATCAGATTCACCCAGTCTAATGCTAGTCTTGGCTCATCTTGCAGCTTAATTTGAATAGATGGGATTCTAATCAGCCTAGGTTATCCCTAGTGGAAGTATAGCGACTTCGAATCAACTGTTATTCCCAAATGTCTAGTGACTTCCGCATGATTGCAGGGTCAAAACTTGAACCGGAAGACTCTCTAATGTGGCTGACTGGCGAGAGATAAGGCAAAATGTGGAGACGAGACAATTGGTTGGCCCTGCGTTTGCAACTCGCAAGGAAATACGTCATGGCACGCCAAAGAATGGGCAAGGTTCATTAGGTAGAGTGGGTGCAGACTACATTGTTCCGCGTCTAGGGTTCACAGAAGAATGAATAGTGTATTGAGTGAGATTCTGCACGATTTCTTATTGTTTGCTGTACAGCATTCGTTTCTCGTACACTGATTCATTCCAGCTATAGATTTGCCTAATTAACGCGATTTTCTCCCCAAGATGGGCTGGTAAAATGAAGACTTATGCTACCGTACTCGTGATAACACCGTAATATTCTGGCTGATTATCGATTGCTACCGAAATCTTAAATTAATCTTCTCACCATCATAGCCGCGTGCATTTCCCTCACTCCGGCCATGTAGTCCTCCATGCACTTGGACACTTCCGTGATCATCGGAGCGCCTGGAGAAGGTAATCGATAATTGGGGGTTACGGTAATCAAGTGTATACGGTAATCAGCTTATCGATAACTGACTCTTGGGCTCGTCTTGCTTCTCCTCTGCAGCAGCATCTTTCACGGCAGAATCAGCGAAGGTGTGACCACCGGAGCGAGCGACCAGAAATAAAATAAATAATTTTAATAATTGTGACAACATTGTTGCGCGACAACTAGTGTGAGTTGAACATGAATTTGGAGCATTAATCTTCTGATTTTCGGTTTTGTCTACTTTACGTTTTGATAAACGTGCTTTGAATTGCTCAGCTCATCACATCATTTCGCTGTGCAGTTCAGTATCTTGCTGATAATCTATCTCTATTCAGTATCCCAGTTCATTCGTAGTATACTCCCTCGAGAATTGAATAGTAATGAGTGTACTTCACCGATGAACTCTCGCAAATAAGAGACCAAAGGCTTCTCTGCATGACTTCACATGATTCGTTATTTGTTCCAATAAATGAACAGATCCAGTTACCAACTCTAGTGGATCCTCAAATTTTGAAGGGTTTCCCCTATCACATTTCTGTTTTGTTTTCATCTCATAAGAAGGTGGCATTAACAGGGACTTATGAATGTTGATTTCCCGTTTCTCATTAGCGAACGAGAGCGGAAAATCAGAGATTTTAACTTGACAGATTACCATTGAACGACCGCGACCTTTGGATCTATCTCATCTGATTGGAATATAAACGATGGCGATAGATTACAGTTTCGGTACGGCGGCCATGTTGTTTTTTTCACATCTTGCAAAAGATGCGCTATTTTCGACTTTTCCCTGGAGTGTGATAAAATAACCATTCGCAATGCGTTCATAGACAATGTATGAACAGCTTCAAACAGCCCCGCGTGGGCAGTAAAATATGTCTTTTCTGCGCTTATCAACACCATCATTCGAATTCCCAAGCTGCTGACTCCCAAGAATAAAGAGATACATTTCTGCCATCGTTTCAATGCGAAACCTATCACTAGGCCCCACAAGCCCCGCCCACTTTCGTCTGACATGATTTCGCGAAAAAGCGAGAAACCAAAGTCGCAAGGTTCATTCTAAACCAAATCACTCGTTCGAAGTTGCTCTGGATAGCTAATACCGACCCCAATCGATAGAGCACTGCCCAAAATATGCAGAACTTCACTAAGTTGATCAAAATTGGACTTAAAAGAAGGGAATAGGGTCGATTTTGAACGAAAAGAGCCTTTTCTACGGCTTCCAATGTGAAAATTCTGCTTGGGCATAGTTTTTCCGACTAATTCGAATATTTTACGATTTTTAGAAAAAAAATTAGAATTTTAGGATTTTCCCTGGCTTGCGACTCTTCGATTTATAAGGGGCGCGAGAGAGGCGGGAGGAGGGAAGCGAGAGGGCGGTGGGAGGGAGAGAGACACACGCAAATCAAGCTCCGCTCCCTTCCCTTTCGTCTCACTTTTCCCTCCTCTCCAACGGTGCGTTGCGTGCGTACTTATCGAGCTCTAGCGCAGCTCAGAGACAAGATATCGGTAAACGGTAAAGAGCATGATGTTATTCAGACCGTCAGGGATAGTTTGAACATACTTTTGACCACATTGCATAAAATCGGCTATCTGCATTGTGGCCCCTACCTATCACACAGCAGTTTCCAGTGACGAAAGTCATTAAAATACACGAATCATCGGATATCATTTGATACGAAATTCATGCGAAACGCTGTGATAAAGCCGCGAGATCTTCGAACAGAACTTGATCCGATTGAAAATGATCTTCGAATTGTAGGCCCCCTCGTGCCTAGACGTGTCTTCCTAGAGCTCATTGCTGACCACAGTTCCGCGATCTTAGCGGGTCCCGGAGACTAAATGATGAGATCTATGAATTTCCCCCTGCCCAACTTCCGATTGCCTACTTGCACGCACCCTAATGCAACTAGATACTGAGTAGGTGTCACCTTACTTCCCGTAATATTTTTTTCGATAGCTGTACCCTACTCAATGTCAGATGGTATGGAGTGAGCTGGTTACCGTAGCTGGTTCACAGCATTCCAAATAGATAGAAAACGGAAATAGAGAGCCCAAACCATGGTGTGATAGCCCACCGTAACTCCTAACAAACCGGCAAGAGAAAGTGCATGGCCGGGGGTTGAACCACCGACCACTGCGAACCTAAACCTGAAACTTACCTCTGCGCCATGACGGCTGTGCTCACCGGTCCTTGAACCGCCCACCAGTTCTTGGGGTTTTTCCCGCTCTCACTATGCAAATGAAGCGTCGAGGGCGCCTCCAGCCTACCGTACTCCAAATTTGTCTCTCAGAATTGTCGCGTCAGGAGATAAGAATTCACGACTTGTGGGAAATAGCAGAAACTTTCGTTTTCACACCATTTCCCAGTCAAAGGAATGCTGTGGGTTATCCTACCGTACCTTCTGATGGGCGTAGTTGTGTGCGTAGGGCCGATTCGGCTGGCGCTTCTCCCATCCGTCAGAGAAGGTCATCTGCAGAGGGATTACGGTAAGACACTGCACTTCCCAACCGGGAACTGATTTTATTTCAAAGTGTAAATATAACCTGAGCAGCGCCGACCGCGAGAGCGGATAGAAGGATGACAAGGGAAGATTTCATTACTAAAATGATATTATTTTTGATAGTCAGAAAATCGAGGAAGTAATACAAAAATAAGAGATTCGTAGTGAAAATGAGGAAATATTAGTATCAAGAGGCTTCTCACACGCCTGAGTGAAATCGCTAATGAGCTTAGTGAGTGGGAAACGTATTCATAAAGCAGGTAAGATAGAAGCATCAAAACAAATGGCTATGAATACTACCCGTTAATGTAGTGTTCAAAAATTAGGAATTGTGAATATTATGAGAAATGTCAGGCACAAAATGAGCTTAGCAGAGGAGGAGGGAGATTGCCAGCTCCTTCCCACTGAAGGCTTCTCAGAGTGGGGAATGAGGGGCGGGGCTAGGATTGAGCTGGCAAGAAATGGCTCTCCTTCTATCGCGCGCTCTCTAATCGGTCTGTTCGGTGAGATAGTGTTCGAAATGAAGAGACCATTGCTGGACAAGGCATTCCTAGGCGGGGCCAAGTGCCCGATTCCGCCCGCTTATTACAACGTTCAAAAACAACATCTCGTGAATTCAATTTTTGAATGTTTTCGACGAAATTCACGAGTGGAGGAAATTGAATTAGTGGCTTTGATAAGGGTCCACTTGTACGAAAACATAGCGGAGCTTTCGAAAATGAAATGTGATGATATAAGACGGGTGAAATTAACTTTTCCTAGACATATCGGCAGTTTGGGTGAAACTGTCAATGACGTTTTTCATTTTACGCAATTTTTTTATTAATCACGTAATCGGTTAAATCCCATTTTTTTTGCGATTTTTCGTAATAGCTAGCCAATATTGCTTATAATTTTTTTTCAATTTCTTTTCGAACGTGTCAGTGTACAACATTGTTTCATCGTGATTACATGTTTATTCAATATATTTATCATGCTCAATTTTCAGAGTTCGCTAGATTCTTTTTATGCGAATATCTTCTCTATCTTGAGACTTCCAGTCGAGCTCCGTGCAATTCTGCAATAGTATTTTGAACGACAAGTTTCTTTCCCCACAAGCTCCGCCCACTTTGGTGTGACATGATTTCGCGAAAAAGCGAGAAAACAAAGTCACAAGCTTCATACTCAATGAAATCGTTCATTCTAAAGTGCGCTGGATAGCTACTGGTATCCCCAATCGATTGAGCACTGCCCAAATTGTGCACATTATCACTGAGTAGGTTAAAATTGAACTTAAACGATGGGAAGATGCTGTTTTGAGCGGTTGCTGTGTGAATTTTTTGGGTGGGCATAATTTTTTTGACTAATTCGAATATTT
Organism: Pristionchus arcanus; assembly: GCA_900490705.1. Lineage (NCBI taxonomy): Eukaryota > Metazoa > Nematoda > Chromadorea > Rhabditida > Neodiplogasteridae > Pristionchus > Pristionchus arcanus. The sequence continues at coordinate 2,541 of LS487268.1, read as the reverse complement.
TAGGAATTTTAGAGAAAAAATTAGATTTTTAACACGCTTCAAAAGCTTGTGACTTTTGTTAGAAGAAGCGCGGGGGGAGGCGAGCGAGAGGGCGGGAGGAGGGAGAGAGACACACGCAAATGAGGCTCCGCCCCCTTCTCTCTCGTCTCGCTTTTCCCTCCTCTTCCCCAGTGCGCTGTGCGCGTACTTCTCGGGCCGTAGCGCTGCTCAGAGACAAGATATCAACAAACGGCAAAAAGTATGATGTTATTGGTACCACGAGGGATAGTTTGAACACACTTTTGGTACCGGATCTTGAAATCGGCTATCTGACTTGCGGCCCCTAGCTATATTGGAATCGCTGATTCTCGATAGGGATACACGCGTGTACATTCACCTTTGTAGTCCATCACTTGCGTCATTCGATGACCTATCGAGGTTTCATGCAGGAATTGGGGTTTGAATGCAAAGATCAGATACAACAAATTTTTGAGTATTTCTAAGAAATACATTACATTTATGGGATCGTTGGAGCTACTTAATAACATCACATCCGATATGTCTAAAGCGATTCTAAGAAATACATCAATTTTATGGTCTCCGGTGAACCAGTTAACTACTTCTTTTTAAAAGACCTTGCGAGGTTTCATGCAACGGATTGAACAAACGGTGTGTATCAAACATCCTTGCCCCGAGACACATTACATTTATGGGTTCGGGATCGCTGGTAACTCTCTGTAGAGAGGGAGAGAGAGAAATAAGGAGTATGCTAAACTTTCAAACAGCCCTGATCTCGGACCTTCTTAGAGACGCATAACATTAATGAGCTCCTCATTATGGCTAGCATTCATAAGGAGGATTGAACAAATGGAACCGCCAAACATCATGCTCCGTAATGTATTACATTTATGGGCTCGGTGAAGCAATTAAATATCTCTTTAGGGCCTAGCCAGGTTTTATGCCGAGAATTGAGCAAATGGTGTGCATGAAACATCACGTATCCGAAATAAATTAAATTTATGGGTTCGAGTGAACCATTTAACTCTCCTCATTACAATTCAATCACCCCGAGAAAGTGCAAGCAACTCATAACAAGAATTGTAGCCGATTGTGACAAAATCGAGAGCAATTCGCAGAAATTCCGACGCGAAACATGCGAAAAAGCGGGATTTTTCGCCCAGGGGGTGTAGTCCGGAATGGGCGAGAAAGTTGATGCACTAAGTCGGCCATGTCTTGGTAATAATTTGACTGTCAAGAGATAAGGCAAAATAAAGAGACGAGAACATTGGACTGACAGATGTCTGCCTATTTTGAGCGAATATTTGAGAGGGTTAGACGGCTGACTTTTTCAATCTCCTCTGACTTTAGAAGTTGCGCTCGAAACTAGTGAGTGAAGTATGAAATGCATCTGCTGTTCTTCAGCTTATTCTGATGGGTCCGAAAACTCTCAGGGCCATTCGCTATCCGTGAAGGATTTCATATCAGATCTTATCCATTTCGTTATCAGCTCAATCTCTGAATCCGTTGCTAACGAATGTAAAGGCCAAGCAAGGAGGAAGAAATCGGGAAAAGATACGGAAAAAGTGAAGTCTAGTGGGAAATGGTTCGGGAAAAAGCGCGCAGAATCGAAGTGAAGGGTGTGGGAAATAGGGCTTACGGATCAAAAATTCGTTTCTTCATTCCACATTCTCTCTCGTTTCTCTGACCGACGAAATATAAGACGGAGAGGCGATCGCAGTACTTTGAAAGAAGAAAAAGGGTGTGGGTGAGCTATGAAACTGCCCTGTGAATTATTCATTGAGTGCGAGATGTGAGCGAGAATCCTATGGAAGTATTCGGGTGGGAAATTATTGCGGATAAGTTGTTTGCGAAGATGTTTTCCTATTGGATTAGAGGAAATGGAGATGGTCACGGAACTCTGATTTTACTATTACGCGTGACTTGGATGATTTCTCAAGAATTCGATGAAGCGGAAAGCTCGTTACATGAATTGCGGTTGTTTTTGTAAGCGAGCAAAAGTGTAGAACAGAACTATTTCCTTGTCCTTGCTCACCGTGCTCTTGCTCAAAGATTGGTCTGATTGTGTGAGAAAAAAGAATAGTGACAACGTTCAGGTCGGATTGCAAAATAATAAGAAAGTTCTTATCCTGTAGGGTTTTTGAGTCGTCTAAGGGTAGCGCATCTGCCTATGTAGTGCTGAACAATTCCCATTCGACCAGACGTCTCTTGAGATGAGAAGTAATTGCCATTACGCTTCACGGATTCGCACTCTGCGTGCTCTATCGCGGAACTGCCCCCGAGAGCGTGCGAATTCGACCGTAAATTCGAGAGAGCTTTGAATGCTTGTTTTGCACGATATGGCCATAGAATATGCGTCGTGAGAGAAGGGTGGACGACTCGGTAATTCAGACTTCGTCTATCCATTTCACCTACTAGATGAAAGATTGAGACAAGATGTTGGTCTCAAATCGCAAATGAATGCCTGAGTGGAATATGAAATGAAAACAGGTGACACGAAAAAATCGCACTTGACGAAATATTGGTTATTAGAAAGGCTGTGAC
>LS487267.1:47892-61331 GCA_900490705.1 Pristionchus arcanus | reverse complement strand
CACAGCGTGCCAGAGTGGATCGACTCCTTTGTTCGCCGCGGCGGACGTATTCTAATGCGAGAGCGAGAGAGAGGAGTCATTTCACGCCATTCGCACGGGTTTTGCGGCGTGATTTTGCGGAGTTTGGGGGATATTTAGAAAGATTGTGGAAAAGCAAGAGCGAATTTTGAAAATCGGCTCCCACCAAACTGTCGGCATGAAGATTACTTATCGAACCATACCAATCTCGTGATTAAGTTTTATCTCTAAGTCGAGAAACTTTATTTTTACGGTGAAAAATTGGCTTTTTCGAAGTTTTTCGGTAGTTTATGTAGATTTTCCAACGCTAAATGAAATATATCGAAAATCGGCTCCCACCAAAGTGTCGGCATGGAGTTTGCCTATCGATCCATGAAATTCGCATATTTTTATGTTTACCCTGAACCGAGAAAAACGTTATTTTCGATTCAAATCTATCATAGTCGATGAATTTCGTCAATTTCAATTGAGTTTCACGAAATGATTAGGAAATAACGAGCGCTTTCCTTGGAATAACTTTGATTTCGAATAAGTTTCTCGAAACTACTAAATGGATGGCGACTTCGAGGGAACAAGTTTAGATAGGTTTGACACAATTCTTGCTCATTCCGACCGCATTGATAGTTCGAAATGAGACAGAATGATCGAGGTGAAAAGAGAGGGGAGAATCCCTCTCCGCCATGCAAATGAGTTTTTCGATCCGCTCTGGCACGCTGTGCATTTAGCTGTTTCCAGATTTATGTTTCGTGAAGGCACAATAAAGTTTGAGCATCTATCCCCTCTGCATTGCCACGCTCCTCTAATAAATTCAAAACAAATAAAGTTTAAATTTGTAAAATTAAAAATAGATAGTACTAACCACATCGTCGTCATTCTTCACTGCCGTCTCCTCCTCCTTCTTCTTCTCCTCTTTCTTTTCCTCCACTTCATTCGGTCTCCTTATCTCGAGTACCCGCTGACCGGCCTTCGGAATCCGCAGTAGGCACGAGAGATCGGACGGCTCGGACAGAATCGAACCTGAGCGAGTTATTACTTATTCAAGCGCAGCAGAAAATAACCGGCACAACTACAATAATTAGGAGCGCGCAACCACAGTTTGCCGGGTTACATAGTATTCCAAACTGACCATAGATCAGCGTGGACACTCCACTGCTCGCCACTCCCTTTCCATTGCCCGATGACTGATCCGACTCGGGTCGAGAGAGCACGAAACCCTGCAAGTGATGCACGTGATGCAGCACTCTGAATCAGCAGTACCTTTGAGAAACACCCGCCACTACAGTGTTTCAGCGCAGTCAACAAGGTCTCCTCGTACTTTATCGTAAAAATGAGCTTGTGTTATCACATTTTAGAAAAATCCTCCACATATTTTCAAAGTAGCCACTCACGTGTTTCAACTAATCATTATGTCCAATGCCAACTTCGATAATTCGCTTTCAAATACATTTCCGATTTCCGACCAACACAGCAACTCTCGCGTTTCACCCTTCACGTACACAAAGAAGTAATCGCTCACCTTGAGCCAATATCGGAAGTTGATCTGACCGGGGGAGAAGTGCAGCAGGCGACTGAGCATCGTTCCCTGAGAAATTATGGTTCAACTAGTAACTTCACCCAAGTCCATCGCCCCACATCTATGAAACGCATTCGAAACACCAGATCACCGTGTCCAAACCAAATCCAATGCCCGAAAGACAGAAAATCATGTTAGGCAAACACTTGATAGATTGTCAAAGTAGGCAGTCCTGTGTTTCAACTAATCACCTAGTGAACCTCCCTAGTCGATCCTCCCCTTCTCACCTTGTACACATGCTTCCTCCACACCATGCTTCCCGGTCGATCGCCGACGAACACGGCTCGCAACTGGACGAGTGCCGACTGGAAGAGCGTACGGACGGCGTAGATGTTGAATGACGCACGGCAGACCTCGTTGCCTGAGGGGAGAAGGGACGGATGATATTATGCTTATTATCATTATATTTAAGATATTTTATTGGAATATAGAACCATTTCCATTCGTCACTGCCAAAGATCGAATATATATGAAAATGGGCTATCAGTGAAACACGAGTGCACCGTATCCCACACACCGATCAAATCTCCCCCACAACCAATTTTTCGTAACAACCGGGCTAAAATCGGTTTTGAAGCCATTAGATATCTCCTATTAGTGCCCGACCACTATATTTTCCGTCCTCGGTTGGCTATCAAAATATATGCTCACCCTCATGCAGCGGATCGTGTACACTCAGCAAGACTGGTCTCGTCATCGGTCCTTCCGCCTCAGCTGCAGCCGCTTTATCTGCAGCAGCTGCAGCCTTGGCCTGTCGCTCATCCTCCGTCTCGTATTCTGCCTCGATCGCTGCTGCAAGCTTCACGTCTGCAGCAGCGGCGCCCGACGTTGCTGTCGGACGAACGCATTCCGAGCGACTGCAAAAGGGCGAATATTTGGTGGCCATGAGGGAGAAATTAACGGGTCGAGTGAAATTTTTTGAGGAAAATTGACTGCTCGAGTGATATGATCAACCGTTCTTGATAGAAGCTAATAAATGAACAGAAAAAGGAAGGAGAAAGCAAGAAAAATAAAGCCTCAATTAGCCGCCCTCTCTCAGTACACTTCCTCATCTCTGCTTCTCTGCGCGCTCTCCACTCTCTCTCTCTCTCACTCCCTTCTCACAACAACTCGTCGAGTTCCTGTCACAGAGACCGTCTCACTCATTCCGATAGAAAGTGACGATAAATCAGAGAGAAAAGGGGAGAGAAAGGAAGTAAAGAAGGAGTTCCTAGCAAGAACATTACACTTAAAGTAGACATCACGAACAGGACGAATACGAATTGAATCACACTTTGAGGATACGGAAAGGCACTCAAATGTGACCACATGGACAAGTGAACGAGCACATTACAATAATCGGCTCGGGATCGGAAATCGTTTTGTGCGAAATAGTGGTGTGGTTACAGTAACCTACACGCACAAAACGGAATCCGTCGTCTTCACAAACAATCGAGGTTCTCTCTCATTCTTCCCGCACGGAACATGCACAAAGCGATTCGGCCAGTGAACAAAATTAGTAGTCGTTGATAGATCTTTCAAGGGACGACAAAAAGGGGGGCAAGATAATCTGTGATAGATCAGCGTTGTTCGACGCGCCGTGTGCGAAAGTGTAGCTGACACGCCGTGACGGAACACAACACACTATCGTACGAACCTATGTTGCGTATTGTGATGATTTCTATTATTGACTGTGCAAAAGCGATGTATTTTCTATTAAAAACGCCACATCAAAGGGAAAAACCTCCGTTTCTTGATCTTATTTCCTGTAAAAATGCAGATCAAGAAAAAACATTAAATGAAGGTGCGGTAACTGCCTATCTACTGCTCCTTCCCTACATCATTTGCACACAGGAACCTCGCACATCTCGCACATCTTGTGACGTCCAAGTGAGATATTAAGATGGGAAGAGAAAAGGAAACGAAGAGAGGAAGGAAGGAGAGGAAAGGAAGTTTTAACGATGGAGTCGAAAGCGGGAGAGAAGTAGAGAACGAGAGACGGAGTGAATAACAGAGGCCAAAGAGCGAGGAATGGTGGAGGGAAGAGGGGAGGAGGAGAGGAGAAGAAAAACTAAGCAGCACAATACGATAGAAAACGAGATGAGAGATGGGGTGGGCGAGATATCAGGGAAAAAAGGGAGAAGAAGAGGATTTGAAACGAATGTATGGATGGAACCAGATGGAACCGAGAAAAGCTGTTCAAGACGCGCGCAAGCATGCATAGACACTCTAGTATGCAGATACTCCCTACGCTCTCTTACCCGTCTCGGCTAGATCGCGCTCTCCCTATAACCCCCCTACGCTCTCTCCTCTCGCTAATCGGGCGGTACACTGTACCTATGCCTGATTGTTTGCCGCTTGATCGGCATTTTTGGAGTGTCTCCTACGCCCTAAAGGGGCAGGTAGGAGGCGGGCTCCACCCCTCCCCTCCATTGAGGGGAAGGGGTGGAGCCAAGGGGGGTGGCCTAGTACGGAACTAGAAAAGTCCCGGAGTTGTTATCCCCCCGGAAGGAACACGAATGCGGCCAGAGACGTATTTGTCCCTTTGTCACTTCCCGTGAGGAATTGAAAATGTTCAAGTTGTGTGATCTGCGACAGTTCTCTGAAGTGCCCCCACGAGTGTGTGTTTGTTATTTGGCCTTTGATCGCGCGCGGCCTTGAAGGTGGTTTGCGCAGTTTGCGAGCGGGGGCCTGCACAAGTTTGCACGCCCGTTTTTGATCGAATTTCGTCCCCTTCTCCTTTCTTTTCGAGAAATCAACGTCTCACCGCAGACAAAATCATCCATCACACTCTTGCGCGAGAAACCGTACAATACCCCTCCCTCCCCATTCCATTCCATTCGATTGCGCCCACAATGCGATGGGATAGCAGATTCGTCTGTTTGAATTGGTTTGCATTTCTTTTCGTGTCCAAACCTCCATCTCTGCTTCTCTGGCCCCTCCTCTCTCTCGCTTCTTCTATCTCGCGCCTTCTCTCAATGCACTCTCTCTAGTGCGTACACTGTGAACTAGGGTTGGCTAAACAGTAACGGGGTTAACGGACCGCTACGAGGGAGGGAGAGGGTAGCGGTCCGCTATCCCCCGCTACCCCCCGCTACGTTTCGGGGAAGGGGCTATTCCACTTAGTCTTCAATAAAGCGCGTGCACTAGTTTAGACGGGTTAGGGAAGGCAGGCGGAGGGGAGAGAGAGGGGGGCGGAGTTTCGCGCTCTCCTCCCCTCCCGAAACGTAGCGGGGGGTAGCGGGGGGTAGCGGTCCGCTACCCTCTCCCTCCCTCGTAGCGGTCCGTTAACCCCGTTACTGTTTAGCCAACCCTAGTTCACAGTGTACGCACTAGAGAGAGTGCATTGAGAGAAGGCGCGAGATAGAAGAAGCGAGAGAGAGGAGGGGCCAGAGAAGCAGAGATGGAGGTTTGGACACGAAAAGAAATGCAAACCAATTCAAACAGACGAATCTGCTATCCCATCGCATTGTGGGCGCAATCGAAAGGAATGGAGAGGGAGGGGTATTGTACGGTTTCGAGCGCAAGCGTGTGATGGATGGTTTTGTCTGCGGGTGAGACGTTGATTTCGAGAAAAAAGAAGGGGGATGAGGGCGTGCAAACTTGTGCAGTCCCCCGCTTGCAAACAGGCGCAAACCTTCAAGGCCACGCGCGATCAAAGGCCAAATAACAAACACACACTCGTGGGGGCACTTCAGAGAACTGTCGCAGATCACACAACTTGAACATTTTACATTTCCTCACGGGAAGTGACAAAGGGACAAATACGTCTCTGGCCACATTCGTGTTCCTTCCGGGAATTACAACTCCTGTTGGCTACACAACCTTCTCTCGTACTACACACACTTCGTCACAAGGCGGCGCGCCTTTCACGACCTTCATTTGATCTCGAAAAGTGGCGCGCCACATTTGCGGAACTGCATACTCCGTCGCTCACACGACCTTCGCGCCCATTGCTGCTTACCCAACTTGGCCAGCCGTATTTGGCCACAAAAAAGCGGGCGCCCTATTGATTAGTCACGTGTGATCGGCGGATTGTAAGGGGACGAAAGATGAGGGAGTAAAAGAAGAGAGGGGAAAGGGGAGCGATCGCTCGCTGATAAGCCCTCCCCCTGCCCACCGCCACTGACTGATATGATAATGAGCGAGTAGTGAGTGATAGGGAGGGTGGTTGAGAGTAAGAGAGAGGGAAATGGCTAGAGTGGGGTGAATGATAAACGGCCTCAATGGAGTTGCGCAAGAGAGACGCACAGCGTGCCAGAGCGGATCGAAAAACTCATTTGCATGGCGGAGAGGGATTCTCCCCTCTCTTTTCACCTCGATCATTCTGTCTCATTTCGAACTATCAATGCGGTCGGAATGAGCAAGAATTGTGTCAAACCTATCTAAACTTGTTCCCTCGAAGTCGCCATCCATTTAGTAGTTTCGAGAAACTTATTCGAAATCAAAGTTATTCCAAGGAAAGCGCTCGTTATTTCCTAATCATTTCGTGAAACTCAATTGAAATTGACGAAATTCATCGACTATGATAGATTTGAATCGAAAATAACGTTTTTCTCGGTTCAGGGTAAACATAAAAATATGCGAATTTCATGGATCGATAGGCAAACTCCATGCCGACACTTTGGTGGGAGCCGATTTTCGATATATTTCATTTAGCGTTGGAAAATCTACATAAACTACCGAAAAACTTCGAAAAAGCCAATTTTTCACCGTAAAAATAAAGTTTCTCGACTTAGAGATAAAACTTAATCACGAGATTGGTATGGTTCGATAAGTAATCTTCATGCCGACAGTTTGGTGGGAGCCGATTTTCAATATTCGCTCTTGCTTTTCGACAATCTTGCTAAATACCCCCAAACCCTGCAAAATCACGCCGCAAAACCCGTGCGAATGGCGTGAAATGACTCTTCTCTCTCGCTCTCGCATTAGAATACGTCCGCCGCGGCGAACAAAGGAGTCGATCCACTCTGGCACGCTGTGAAATGTAAGTGGTTTACTTTGCAGAAGTCACAAGAGGAGGCTCCTCTGAAGGAACATCAGCAAACGCAGCCTCTTCAGAAGCAGCAGCCGCCGATGGACCAGTGGATGACCGTCGGAAGAGGAGGAAGGGTGTACAGTGGAGGACAGCAATCGTACCAGGTACGGTGGGGTTTCGGCAGTGCCCCTAGGACCCTAGGCTCTAGGGCATAGAGGAGCCATTATTGGAACGACCATTAATGAGGGGTGTTTTGGTTGCGGGCGGCTCCTGGAGCCGTGAGTGTAGTATTGAATACAGTGGTTTCAGCGCGAGTATCGGTACGGGACCGGCCACCACAAGAACATCAACTACTACGGTAGCGGCCAGCAGCTGCAGCAGCAAGGACAGCCCCATCACCAGACAAGACCGTACAATGGAGGATATCAGAGCAAGACGTGGGAGCGAACGACGGGCTCAGGAGGTAAGGAGATGGTTGAGATGCACTTTTGATGGACCTTGCATGGTCAGGCTGCTTCATTCGCGTTTCACGTTCCTTCTCAGGCGTATTTACCAATATATTGGTATTGATAACAGGGATGTGAAACGCGAATGCAGTAGCCTGAAGCTTGGAGAGGTTCATGAAGAAGTAGTAGTGATGTATGTGCGAAACGCGAGTGTTGCAGGCGCCAACAAGCGCGTCTTCGGCGATAGAAAGCAGAGCAGAAGCACGGAGGTGCTGGCGGAGGTCGGTATTTTACTAATCTTATATATTTATTTTAATTCGAGAACCAATCATATCAGTAGTACGGGAATAACGGGAAAGTTTGCACGGCTTCTGTAAGAATGCAAGCAAAAGGGTCTTTTTGTAACCAAGAAAAAACTGATAGCAAGTGACGATCCTCTTTGCAGCCCGCCCTGCCTCCTCGTGTGCTCACGCCGCAGCCGATGGCTGCAGCAGCTGCAGTAGGTCCCTCCCCGGCTGCCGCTCTGACGACGGCGACGACCACCCTGTCGTACAAGAGAAGCGACAGCGCCGTCAGCAGCTGCAGTACGACCGTCATGGGTGAGTGTGGAGGGATGGAAGGGAGGGGGGGGAACTCTGTTGGAAATCGGTTTTCTGGCCCCTAGACACGTAGATTGTTCGTGGATGTCATAGTGAAATCGTTGTTTACGGATTGAAAGTGAGATAAATATGGTGCAGGCACGTCATCGTCCTTCTCGACGGCCTCCTCCTCCGTCTCCTCTCCCGCCATCAACGGACACGCTCCGCCCTCCACCGCACCCCCACCCGGATTCGGCCATGGTTAGTTGCAATAATAATCAGTAGCAATAAGGGTAGCATGCAACGTGAAACATGCAATACAAATGCGATTCATGGGATAGGTGTTGAGACCGGTCGAATCTGGGTTTCATGAAACGTAATAATTCTGATTAGTCTTGATTGATCACCCGTAGAATCTGGGTTTCAGGGCTGTGACATATTAGGATAAATTTTACTGGGTTAATTCCTGCAACATACAGTAGAGAAAAATATGTACTTGCACACAAGTCGTGAACGGGTGGTTTGGCGCTTTGGATCGTGTATTTGTATAAACATTTGTGTAAAAGCGAAGGCGGATGTTCACTTTTTCTAAAACTTTTTTATAAATCAAATTGCAGTAATGCGCGGCTCCGCCCTCTCCTCCTCGCCCTCGCCCTCCCCCTCCTCCTCATCCTTCCTCTCCCGTCATCGGGGAGATCGAATGAGCGGGCGGGGAGAGGTGTACAAGCCGCCCGCTGCGAGGAAGGCCGCCGAGGCTGCAGCTGCTGCAGCAACGACCACGATGACGACCACGGGTGCAGCTGGAGGAGGAGCAGTGAGCAAGAAGAGGGTGAGTAGTGTGCACTGTCGATTGTCTGACGGTCGATTGAGGGTGTGAGGCGAATGAATAAGCGGTTAGACGGTCTATTGTGTGCCGAATGGAGGATAACGAATAGTGTTCTCGTGTTGGAATTGTATTGGACTACAATTCCAATAAACATATTCGATTCAGACAAGGGATATGGAAGTACTATTTTCAGATGAAAGTTAGAAACTACAATATTTGTTAAACAAAAATACTTTGCAGCAGGAGCCAAACGGCGTGATTCCAAGGCCGTTGGAGATGAAGTCTTCTGATGCGTCCGTCGAGAATATTCCATCGAAGTAGAAGCTCCGCCCCCTTTCCCTCCCTCCCAACCGTCCCTTCATTCCTACCGTTTTAGCATGTAGTTAGACAGTTCCGCCCCAATCTTCGCCCTGTTTCTTAGATCTGCCTCTTTCTCTTTTTTTTGTAGTGTCTTTTCTTGCATGAATTGAACTATTGCCTTATTGAATGATTATATCTGCCCCCGTTTCGCGCTGAATTCTAATTCACTTGCCTGAATCACACATATCGGACGATTGATCATCACCTTATATGCCCTGTTGCTTCATACCCCCCCCCTCTCCCTCCTTCCTCCGTTTTTCTCGGTTCAGGGTAAACATAAAAATATGCGAATTTCATGGATCGATAGGCAAACTCCATGCCGACACTTTGGTGGGAGCCGATTTTCGATATATTTCATTTAGCGTTGGAAAATCTACATAAACTACCGAAAAACTTCGAAAAAGCCAATTTTTCACCGTAAAAATAAAGTTTCTCGACTTAGAGATAAAACTTAATCACGAGATTGGTATGGTTCGATAAGTAATCTTCATGCCGACAGTTTGGTGGGAGCCGATTTTCAATATTCGCTCTTGCTTTTCGACAATCTTGCTAAATACCCCCAAACCCTGCAAAATCACGCCGCAAAACCCGTGCGAATGGCGTGAAATGACTCTTCTCTCTCGCTCTCGCATTAGAATACGTCCGCCGCGGCGAACAAAGGAGTCGATCCACTCTGGCACGCTGTGAGACGAGGGAGCGAAAAAGGAATGGACGAGATAGAAGAGGAAAAAGTGGCAGACAAAAATGATTGATCATGCTGGACTAGAGTCCAAAGAGTGAAAGAAGAGTGATAGTGGCGATTGACTGATAAGATAATTGAGACGAGAGGTGATAGGGTGGCTGTCCTTACTTGTGCCTACTGCCGAAAGGGCGGAATTCAATTGTAGTGATCGCTGTCGGTAGATCATTAGATAGGGTGTTCTAGACGCGACGGGTTAGAGAGCGGAGGGAGAGCAGGGTGCAAAAGGACGGAATACAATTTGCGTCAGACTAACTGGCAGAGATCCATTGACTCGAGTGGCAATTAGGAATGGCGAGAGAGGCTGGAGAGGAGTCGGGAAGGACAGTGCACACCATGATGTGAGATGGATATATGAGAGAAATATGAGAAGACGTGATTGGATTAGGAAGACAAAGTCCGTGACTGACAAGAAAGAGGAAGAGAGAGAGAGTGAGATCGTAGGGTTCAACGCGCGCAGAGGAAGGAAATCATAGGGAGCAGCGCAATAAAGCCAGTCCTCGATACTTCGCTCATCGTAAACTACTACAGTACTACGGTAACTGACTCACCGTAGGTATCGATTGATCGACGGATCGATCGCGACCTCGCTGTAGTTGAGCTCATGGCCGTACACCTGCAAATGAAGCATTACTAATTAAATTGTCAGGATGGAAAAACACGAAGTATTCGCGTACAAGATCACACAGTTCAGCCGCTACTCACATGAACAATAGATGTTTTTTTTTGTTTAAATTCCCCGGCAAAGCGAAAAAATGGGCAAAAATAATCTACAACCATCCCACGACATTCTCCGGGTCGAATGGAGCTCGCGCGCGCGTGGGTATTCACCAGTCACACCTCCTCCTCTCCGCCCCTTTCCCATCCCATTCCTGTTCGCCGGGTGGTGGTTGAAACATCACCCCCCCCCCCTTCCTTTCTCTTCTCCTGCTCTAGTCGCTCTGCTTGCGCAGCTGCTCACCACGTGATCATTGGCTAGACAGGAACACAACAATCGAGGGGAAAGTGGACGGATTGTAACGCCAGACTGGGCCGATTCGAAGAATGAGAGCGAAAAAGCGCCTTCAGTAACCGAATTCTAACAACAGCGAAACACGCTCCTGATTCCGAGATACATCAGTCACCACACCACATTTCGTAGCACACATCAGGGCTATTCAGAGAGGGAGGCTAAAGGGCGAAGCAGGGAGAGAGGGTGGAGGCGGTGGAGAGGGAAGAGATGGATGGAAACAAACTTTTTCTCTCGCCCTCTCTTCGTCTCTTCTCCCTCGCCACGGACTTCGACCCCTCCACTTCTATCCCATTCTAGTCTACGTGCTCTTGTTAGTCTTCCCCTTCTCTCCCCGCTTCGTGCTGCTCGTTTACTCTCTAACTGCCTGCTTACTCCATCTCTGGACAACAAACACAACACTTCTCCCACACACCTCTAATCACAACTTTGGCTAATCTCTAGCCTCTCGTAGCCTTTCTACAAGCATCAACAATCAACAGTTCGAGAAAGCGATCACACAGCCGACCACTTCTCGCTACTAATTATTGTACAGATACGCTCGTCCGTACAATAACCTCACTACACGCTAGGACGGTAGACTACAACAGTTGCCCTGTAGTTTGAACAAACTCGAAACAGACTACTGTTCAAACTCTGGTCAAACACAAAACAGTGGCCAATACCACCTCGCTCATCTCATCAATCGCATAACGCAGGCTACTCACTCCGCACAACACACCCTATACTCTCACACACTCGCACCTGAAGCGAACACCGATCAGTTCCCTTCTTATAACCTCTTTCTCTCGTCTCTTCTCATATAACTCCACACTGTGCACACACCTTTCACAAGCATTCTCTTCTTCTTTTCCACTATTTCGTCAGCCGGATCACCGAGAGATCCCTCGGGATAGCCAAGGTTTGCGCTGGCCACAGTTCAGAGAATGTAACCACCTTCGCACGCGCAGCGAGCATTGAAACAGAGCCTGATGATGGTATCCCCTTCCCATTCCTTCTTCTTGTCTCACTGGACTTTGCATTGGCGGCCACTAGAACAGTTGACGCATTCCTGGTTCTCAAAATAGGGATTTTTCACTGGTCTCTCAATCACTCAATCATCTCCATATTCCCGTAACGAGGGGGAATTGTGGCCTGCTGACGTCGTTGTCTATGGACAATTTGCCATGATTTATCGAGCCGCGTCTGAACGGCACACTGTAAAACATCACTCGCAAACGATCCCGTGACTCCCTTGAGAAGAAAAGGTCGGACTCACAGATCGCTCACAAGGTACGACTTAACGAGAAATGGCTCGACTATTTCAAAATAGCCATATAGTTCCTTGCTAATAGCGTAACTTCCCGTCATTTCCTTTCTTGGAATGGAAAGGCGGAGCAAACAAGTGAGTGTGTAGGATCTCCGATATATCTCCATGTCCCCTCTTCCAGGACACACATATCCAACAACAAAATCGCACGTACACGATTAGCCTGATCGAACGCTCACTGAGACACATACTAGGACTCGCGATCAAACGACCACGAATCCATTCATGCATCGAGGAGACCAGACAATGAAAAGATCGTGAATAGCTCAGCACGACAAATATTTCAACGGCCAAGTCTACCCTAGTGAGACACAGAATGGAACGAAGAGACGGTCGATTGGCCAGCCACTTGCCCTTTATCGTCTCGTCTCATGAGCAGCAACGAACCGTTAATTGCCCAGACAGGGACACAGATCCTTTTTTCTCTCCTTTTCCTCCATTCATCGCTGATCAAAACACTCTAGAAAGCACCTCTTAGCGCCTTTTAAGTGATCAAAACAACGGGGTTATGCACACACACACACAGAGTTAGTCCACTCTGTGAGAAAAGCACGCGCCCTTTCCACTCCCTTTTACTGGCCAATCTCTGGCAAAGCCTCGAGGAAATCCCGAGACTGGAGGAGCTATTTTCAGTATTCTCAGCTCACATCATTGCCGTTTCGTAGTAAAGATAAGATCAGGCATATGTGTTGCTGCACCAATATCACACGAAAATTCTCCAATTGAAAAATTCCAATCAGGAAAAAGCGCAGCATTAGGCGCGGAACGATGGAATGTAAAAAAAACCAAAAAGAGAAAGTTACAGAAAGAAAGAGACGGGGAGATGTGTCGCAGTATTGCTGTGCAAACTGACACATCACAGACCAGAGCAATCGTTGCATTGGGGCGAGAGGAAGGGGGAGGGGGCAGAGAAGCAAAGACTGCCCTTTTCCACCCGTGCAAAAAGCTCGCCCTGCGCAGTTTGAGCTTCGTTGAAACATCTTCTTCGCGTATAACGAGGAGCTCCTTTTTTTACGACAGAGAACAACTAACACTAACAGCCTTCACTGGTGCTTCTCACGCAATGGGATCTTTAAAATAAACCCAAAGCACACTTCAAGTTTCACCTATGCTTCATCGCCGACCCCCGGCACTCATTCAACATCGCGGGGAGCGCTCAAACTTTGAGAAAAAATCAATAATCAATAATCGGAAAGCTACCGTACCTCGAGGAATCGCATGAGTAGGTAGCCGAGGTTGACCCCATCGTGCTCCGGCTGCACTCCTCGTAGGTGAGAGCAGTGGATCTGCAATGGACACTTTTGAAGATTTTAAAGATTTTTTCTCGATTTTAAGGCCATTACAACATTTCGAAATCACGCCAGTTTCGCAACATTTCGACACAAAGAAAACGCACAGCGCAGCTTACAAAAAAAGGTGGGTGCACAGGCTACAAACTAGCCATCCTTTCACCCTCCTTTTCCTACAGTCAAACGATCGGAAGAAGAAGGGAGGATAAGGGAGGGAAGGGAAGGCAAAAAGGCGGGGGTAAACAGTATCCGTCATTGGGCCTGCTCAATCCGGAGCTCGGTGAGTGCCTATCATTCATCTTATCTGGTTGAGTGGAGAGGGGGGGGGGGGGGGG
>LS487267.1:28854-39968 GCA_900490705.1 Pristionchus arcanus | reverse complement strand
GAGATACAGCCTAAATATCGAAAAATTGCGTGATCTTTGACGTCAAGTATCTAACGAAATATCAAGTTGCATGCCAAGTGAAATGGATCATGGTAATCAGTGCCCCTAAGAGTCTCTAAAAATGTGTTTATTTCAGATCACAATTTTTACGCTGTACGGGCATTGTCCGCCTCTTACACAAACGGGCTCATATTCAGAATTTTGATTCCCACTATTTTCAGAATCTGCTTTCCCTTTTGTGCCTTCTTTGGCGCCTGTCGACCATCGACCAAGTCGAGATTATCCCTTCCAACTACTCAATCATCGCTTTGTGTGCCTATCAACAACTTTGCTTCCGGGTAAGGCAATGAATGGTTGGAAAAGGAATAATTTCGATAGAAAGTATGGGGATGATATCACAATACGCTTCTAAATCCGAATAAGCGCTCTAGTGAGGCTCCGGTTTTCTGTGTGAAGGCAACGCGCCAACGTGGGGCTCTTCAATGCCCCTAACTATTTATATTTGGAAAAATTGTTATTCGGTGGTCTCACTGCTCAAAACCACGACCTTTGGTACTACACCAAGGGAACCGATTCCGTTTTCGGTCCGGTCACGGAACCTCTTTTCTGCGAAAACGATGCGATCCGGCTACAAGAATATCCCGCGATTTGTTGTAAATATTTACGCGTTTGCGCACGTAGCACCCCTTCCGTGCTTCCGAGTTCTGCTTGTGTGGGTAAACACAACGATGCCCGTGTGTCACAACTGATCACGACGATGAGGAAGGAGAGGGGGGGGGCACACGGGGGTTGGTTCACTCAACCCGCCCATCGTCGTCGACGCCCATCAAAAGGCAAATAAACAAGCTTCTCGACGGCATTTCCACTTGAGAAACAGACAGAACCGGTCTCCCACTACGTGTCCTCCTCCTGTTATTGCTACAGAGATCTGTTTTCGAGAAGGTACAAACATGGCAGTAAATTGGGATCAGGGCAAAGGCCGCCGGACTCGCATACGCACAATACACTATGGTCGTCTCGTCAATTTTCAGCACCCCTACTATTTTTAAATTTAAAAAAAGTTGAATTTATTTAAATAAATAAATAATTAACCTCGTGCATCTTGTTCTGGAAGATGTACTGCTTCAGCAGGAGCAGTAGGGGCTCCACACACGGAAACTCCGTCTTCACCTGTAAAATAAATCCAATTATCAATCCACTTTTTTCGCTTGTAAATTCCCGAACAATCCCAAGTACACGTGCAAGTGAAGCACAAACCTCACTACATTCATTATTATACAATTCGGAAGGTATTACAATGGTTTCATTCGCATCTTCAGGGTCCAGTGAGTACCCTCGAAACATAAATATTCCAGGCCAATTATAAAGATAATTGTTTCATTCTTTGGCAATTTTGAACATTTAGTTTTTAGTTAATTTTGATCATTCTTCCATATCTCTCTCACTGCCACAACACTCTCCCTTTCTCCTTCCTTCAGACCTTCCTCCACTGTACTTGTTGCCGTAAACAGGTCGAGAGGGGGTTAGAGAGAGGGTGATGCTGGGGCGGTCGGGGCATCTCTCCTACTCGGACAGCACTCCATCCCCTCGTTGCTGTCCGGGACTGGCACTTTGGCGCCCGTTAGTCCATGTATTTATCGGGGAAGAAAGGGAGGGGGTCCTCTCGTCGCGCACTTTCCTTCCCTCCTTCTCAATCTGTCCTAATGGTCACATGATCGATGACGATTCAGAAAGAAGGAGCGGAAGGTCAAGTCGAGGGGAAAGGGAGATGAAGAACGAGTACGGCAGGGGTTTTTGCGATTGGTAACATCAACTAGGGTCAGAAAGGCTTCAGTAGAATTTGCGTATTGGAAGAATTGAGGAATAAGCGGAACGGTTTAATATTTTTCGAAATCGATGGCAATTAGATACTCGCCTGCTGCATGTACGTTGCGGCCTTCACGCCCTGCACCGTATTGAATGAGATGTCGATGTTGAGACGGGTATCTCGGTCGGAGAACTTGAGTATAGGCACGAAGGCCGCCGGATGAAACGAGACCTACAACAATTATTATATTTATTATATTAGAGAAAAATTAGCAAAAAAAAGGAAAACAAGTAGATAACATAGGAGAAACTGTAGAGAACAGACTCAAATAGCGATGAATTGAAGAACTTCAAAATAAAAAAAATGATAAAACTCACGATATCGAAGTGTCTCCTCAAGAACTCCATCGTGTGCTGCATCACTCTCTGAAATGAAATATTTTTAGGACCGAATTCGAACTTCATGTATTGTCTACGTTGCATGCACTATTTCTCCTTTCGTTTTCCGTTCTAGCTGACCGTATTCAGTTGCACGTCGGTGTATTGTGTCCACTCTAGGCACTCGACGAGAATGTCGATGTCCGATGAGGGGAGGAAGAGACGAGTGCGAAGGGATCCGAAGACGGACACTTGCACGGGCAGAGGAGCCCAGAGGGCAACGATCAGATCGCGTACCTGACAAAGGGAGGAAGATTAGTATCCAGCACCATTTGGGCTTCATACAGCACAATTAAAACCACAGATGTAAGAAAAACTGGAACAATAAGGATTGGAGTGATTTTGTACACGTTTAGGATTCTTTTTTTTTTGTTCCAAAGTTATGAGCTCCTTCAAACCTAAAATCCTAGGACGCTTGTAAACTGCACTTAAAGCGTCCCGACTAATAGATCGTTCGATTCATGGAAATGCTTATTAACATCTTTAAATTATGCTATTATTCGTGCTTTATGAAATGAGGAATGACCTGCACTCATCCCCCGTTTTCTCTCTCAAACAGTTCACGTTTCGGCTAGAGGAGAGGCAGAGGGGATTGTGTGAGAACGGGAGGATGCAAAAACAGTTCAAGAGGGAGATCGGAGAGACGAGAATTTGTGCCAACATAACGCAACACATTTCTCCTTCCCTTTCTTCTTCCTTCTCTAATCACCTTTACTGATAAAACCTTTTTTTTTTCCACACCAAGACATGTCGACAGGCATGACTGTATCTTGAAAGAGGTACAAGAATATCAGGTGATAGTGACCCCGAACAAACGTGTTTCAGGGATCGATAAAATTGGAGATGACGTGATCAACTGACTCTTTCGAACACTTTGTATCGAGTGGCAGTCTCGAGACGAGTCGGCCGAATCCATTGCCAGCAATCCACGATCTCTTCGTGTAATCTTAATTATTAAAATTAAATAAATGCAGTGATAATCTCTCAGGATTCCTATTTGCCGAAAATTTAAAATGTATTGCATTTTGAACAGTTTTGCATGCAAATAGAAAATCATACGGTGGGCTACAATGATCTGCATTCGTGTGCGCATTTTGCGGATTTTCACAGTATGAGCTCAAGAAACATCATTACAACGGTCGCAACACAAATATCAACAATGCGCAACTTCAAAATCCCAGGTACGTCTCCTATCGAAGTCTGATAGTCTAAATGGAAAAAAGCACGAACCCGTCGATGGAGAGGGGGTAATAATTCTTGGTCGCCCATGGGACTGCCTTGCTGGGGTAGTACCCGAAATCGATGTCATTCGATGTCGACGGACCTGCAAAACATTGTTATTATTATATAAAAATATTGCAATTATTATTGAATTGGAAATTTTGCCTTTGCGTCTCAATGACAAAGATAATACTACATCCGTACGATAATACACAGTGTGAAAATCCACATTAGTAGCGCAACAAAAAATGGAAGGAACGAATTGAATCAAAGACAAGGAACGGACGCTCCCGTTTCGAAATGCTCACTCGTAGGTCATTGAACCGATAGAAAATAATAAAGTGAGAAAGCCAGAACATTCCTCTACACAAGGGAGACTCACCGGGAACGTATTCCTCGTCGGATGCGGATTCTTCATCATTCGTCACAATGTGAACAGCTTTCGCGATCTGAAACGAACTGATACACTAACATTGCTGCTTATGGAAAGGGTAATTTCGACCCTCAAAAATTGCCTTTGTGGTGCTTTTGGGTTCTTTCGAAATACACATCACACATTCCCATGGTAGTAGTTCCATACCATCAAATTATGCCACCTTTTTCAATTGCTAATTCAGTTTCAAATATGACGAGATTCGTATCGACTTCTCAAGGGAAGTACACGTCAGCTGTGAATCACAATGGGTAACATTTTGTTCCATCCGGACAATGATATCACAAAAGGTAAAATACGTTTCATTATGCTAATTAACGATATGACCAAACTAGATTGGAAATAAAAACTCACGGAGTCCTCTCCTCCTGCTTTCCTCTTAGTTTTCACCGGTTCCAGCATCGTTTTTTGCCGAAACGAAGTCTTCAACTTCTTGGCTGAAAAAAATAACTTATTGGTAGAAATAAAGCACAAAAAAAAAATTGAGAAATTGAGGTTAAAGTACCATAAAATATTGACAGAAAGTAAGTTCAAACTTACTTCCACATTTGCAAGTCTTGGTGGAACCGGTGGCTGACTTCAACGGAATCGTCTTGGCGGCGTGATTCTTGAGAGGGACAGGGGCTTTCGGACTCTTGACGTCACCGTTGGAATTGGAATCGGAGGAAGTGGAGCCGCAAGGCTGTTCACCCTGCTCCTCATCTCCCGCCATACAGTTTCCATCCGGATCGCGCACGTCCGCACGCATGATCGGGACTTAAAATGACGAAAATTGCATGTTGGAGAAAGGCGCCGATATGAACAAAAGGAGGAAAAGAACGCATGCACCGAGAAAACAGTGAAAAGAGTGAACAAAAACAAAGTAATAGCATGGCGAAAGTGAGCGAAAGGGGGTGTTTGGAAGGGAAATAACAAAGGATAGAATGAATACATCTAACAACTTGATCCGACAACCTATTGAGCAACTAAATACAACGTTGGATCAATTGAACTGCGAAAAAGAAAGGTTAGAGGGCGGAAACTGCGCGAAAGGCGACCGTAGCGTATTTAACGCGCGACGCGTGAGAGAGCTGCGAAATTTCAAAACCGCGACGCGTGGAAAAAAGCACATTCTACAGCACTATTTATTTTTGTAAAATTAATTTTGTAATGTTTTATCGATTGCCGTGTGATATTTTTCTATTTTGTCAATGAATTTGAAATCCCAGGTATCGATTACATCTGTCCACCATGGGATTCGCCAATATCTGGTTCTCACACCCTCGCAACTACGGACCCGGATCGCGCACTTGGTTTGTATTTGCATCCACATAATTTTACATAAGCTTTTCTCAGCCGCGTCTGCTCTAACCACCACGGTCTCATCCGTAAGTACGGTCTCGACATGTGCAGACGCTGCTTCAGGGAATACTCCAAGGACATCGGCTTCAAGAAGCTCAACTAGATGATTTTTTTTACTGATTCTCTTCGTTCTCTTGAACCGAATTTGCTTTTCATTGTTAATCATTAAATGATGATCTGTGTACAGGTCGATTGTTACGTTGGTTATGGTGGTAAAGTAATTTGTTAATGGTTGTGAATATTGGAAACTTCGACAATCGTTGTCATCGATTACTTACCTTATTTTTTTATATCGCTCTGAGCTGGGGTTCAGATCCATACGTATACTTATTTTTCCGCAAATGACGATAGTCATAGTACAGCCATCGCAGGAAAAAAATTCTTAGTAAGAATTTCTTTCTAATGCGCCCAGGGTAACCTCATTCAAGTTGACCTTCTCCTGACATGCGCTCTTGGTATCCTTTTTTTTCAAGTTGTCCTTCTGACATGTCTGTCAACACACAGCTGTGTTGACTTTTTCAGATATTGCACTTACCAAATTTGGGATTGCAAAATAGGGAATTCAAAGTTGCATAAATTATCACCTCATTTAAGCTGGTCCGAACAAGCTGGTTCTCTTTATCTGAACATTTTTCGCTCGTTCTCGTTGATTGCATTCACAGTCATAAAGGGTCTTAGAGAACTACATAATATTCGAAAATATACCAGGGTTTGGAGGGTTTGTTCTACGAGACATTTATCGTACAATTCCGAAACATACCTGGGGTCTATCAGATTTTACTTTTTAAGGAGTTCGTACAATTTACCCGGTTTTCGAATATTTTGTGCATCTAACTTTTTTCATATATAATTGCAATTCAATTTTCAGATGCTGTCGCGAGTGGCTGGAGCGCCAACGGCGGCTCTCGCTCGTCTCGCATCGACACAGGCCACTCCGGCCTTGTCGGCAGAAGCCCCCAAGGGCATGGGCAAGACTGGTCCGTGAGCACGGTTATTGTTAGGGCTTGTTGAAACCATTTTTATATTTTGAT
This sequence comes from Pristionchus arcanus, assembly GCA_900490705.1. Taxonomy (NCBI): domain Eukaryota; kingdom Metazoa; phylum Nematoda; class Chromadorea; order Rhabditida; family Neodiplogasteridae; genus Pristionchus; species Pristionchus arcanus. The sequence continues at coordinate 33,698 of LS487267.1, read as the reverse complement.
GATGAATGGATTGTTTATCGAAATGCACTTCAGGAACGCCCTTCCTGAACACATCCTCGGCTGGCGAGTACGCTGTCGCCCGTCTTGATGACGTCATGAACATGGCCCAGCGAACCTCCATCTGGCCCCTCACTTTCGGTACGGTTCTCCTCCGTTTAAACGAGTAAACCCTTCCTTCTGCGTGAAGAAAACGAATTGTGTGGTCTAAGACAACGTATGCTGCGAAATTTTATTTTAAAGCAAATCAGGGAATTAAATTTGGACCCCCTGCAGGTCTCGCATGCTGTGCCGTCGAAATGATGCACTTCGCCGCTCCCAGATACGACATGGATCGATACGGAGTCGTCTTCCGTGCCTCGCCCCGTCAGGTACCTTGACGTTGAACTACAATTCCCCCAGTGTCCAAACTGGCGAAAGCATACCCCTATTCCACAAAATCAGAGACGAATGCCCGAAATGTAAACATCCACATGAACCACAAAATCTGCACAAGCCAGAAAATCTGCGTTTGAGTTTCATGCCATGGTAATTGACCCGTGTTCTCCGAACGTACAACCTTTCCTCAGTGTGATCTCATCTTCGTTGCGGGTACGGTGACGAACAAGATGGCGCCCGCCCTTCGTCGTGTCTACGATCAGATGCCCGAGGCTAAGTATGCAATATTCTATTTTATTTTATCCTACTATTTATCTTAACGACTTACCTTTTTTCCCACAACTTTTCTCGAGCTTACGTTGAATCGAAAGATTATATTATTACCATTATCATGTTTAAATTTTAAAAAAATATTTACGTGCTAGGTTTTTTTCTCTATCGGCCGCGTCGATACACCAGTGGGTACTTACGATCCTCGTTGTTCGGCATACTGTAATTATATGCGGGAATATTTGGCTGGCAGCCGTGCAGCTGTTAAGTGCGTTAGAAAGGGCTTTGATTCTAGCAAGAAAAAGTTTCATTTTCCGAAACTGGTTCTGTATCCAGTATCTCTGTAAAAAATTTTTTTGGAGATCTCCTCAATTCATTTGCCAGAGTCCTCATTCAAATTGTTCCCGCGCTCCCGTATCGATTGTTTTTGTAATTTTCTCTGGTTCTAGGTTCTCGGCTAGTAGCTTCATTAATTTCCGCCATCTCGATAGCTCACTCATTTCATTGTCGGTATTCCTCTACCTCCCCCCTCCCCCTCCTCGTGACAGCCTCCTCCCGCTCACTATCGATTAGTTGCCCCTCTCCCTCGCCTAGAGTGAATGACGGCCCATACTCGATCGATTACTCTCTCGCTTTCGCACACTCTCTCGCGCTCTCTATCCCGCTCTCTCCTTCACTGCACCCTACTTTTCCCTACACTTCCTCGCATTTTCCATTCACTCTTTTTCTGTTTTCTCTCTTTCTCTGTCCAAGCACATCAACCCCTTCTGGGGAACTCAATTCTGCAGAAACAGTGATAGTAGAGTAGTGTTCCCCCCGTAGCCAGACGAACAGCATAGTCGCATCTCTCCCTCTCTTTCTTCCCGCCTCTTTTCGATCGATAATGAGGAACGCCGAGGGAAACTCGTTCCCACACTCTCGCAGAGCATAACCACAGGGAAAATTGTAAACAGCTCATCATCATATTCCCGCTTCCGATCTATTAACAATATTTACTGCCCTATTAAGACCTCCAATCTCGTCAGGGGTAATTGCAAAATTTGAAGCATTGGGTGTTCTTAGTTATCGTGAGAATTCCACCTCCTGTGCCCAATCTCTGTACTCCCCTTCTCTTGTTTGCCCACAGTAATCGCCCATTCGAAAGAGTATATCGATCGACTCGAGCCACCAGCAGATTCAATGTTTCGGATAGGTGATAACACGTTATCTTTCTTGAATGATCAGCGCATATTCGCACTTTGGACTCTTATCCCTCTCCTTCTTGATTAGTTGATTCATCTCTATCTAATTGTAAGATTCTCTCACATAGCAACGTTTCCATAGCTACTCTCCTCGTATTAGTCCCGTTTCACCGACATTATGGATTCAGGTCCACTAGCTCAAAGACACCTGTGGCTTTTTTCTCTCCTTTTTTTGTTTTATTGTCTGGAGATGAGTCTAAGATGAGTCATGTGCCTTAAGCTCTGACATCTCCAAGTCCTTTGAACTGGATGTCTTTTTTGAATCACTATGATGTGTCCTTTTTTCGGCTTTTCTTTTCTCTGCGGATGAATTGAACATTTTCTCCCAGTGTGTTAGGACCCCCGATTTCAATGAAAAATCTTTCTAAACGCGCTTTCTAAAAGGTCGTAAATTATTATTGTGTTAAATGATTATTTTAATTATTTTAAATATTAATATGCTCACTTGCAGATGGGTGATCTCGATGGGCTCGTGCGCGAACGGCGGCGGATACTATCACTACGCGTACTCTGTGCTGCGCGGAGCGGATAGAGTCATCCCCGTCGACATCTACGTCCCCGGATGCCCGCCCACCGCAGAGGTACGTTAGGGGAGGGGAGGGATACGGTAGTGGGTGATTAATCGATTAGGCGGCCAACGCCCATGGTTCCCACATGAAGATTTCGCTGTAGGATTACGGTAATTGTAGCTGGTGAATTACTGGTCGTTCTTTTCAAAATTGGGGAAGGTAGTATTTCGCAACCCGCGCGTATTGATTGGTCGAGGAGGATTTCACAATCAGGTTCTTCTCCTTTTTCTCTTTCGTTTCGCTTTTCCCTGCTGCGTCTATGGGGAGAAACTGTAATTGACCAGAGGGTATGCTTGCATCTTTTTTCTTTTCTTGCTTGCTTTCGTATCACGGAGTTTGTAGTAAAAATAATTGATTACGATTTAATTTTTCTCGTTTTCCCCTTTTTCACTGACCTCTGATAGAGTGTGCGAAGTTTGGAGAGCCCATATTGAATCGTCTGCCCTAGTAGTCATGTGAGGGATGGAGTGTCTAGCTCTTACACGTGTTTTTGCGCGCGTTCAAACACGTGAGGAGGAGGGTATCCCTACTCCGTTCTCCCCCTCCCCTTCTATCTCAATATCGATTCAAGTAAACCACCAAAACCGGCTTCCGCGTTGACAATGCATAATGTAGGGATTGAAAATCCACTAATCGAGACGGTATTTCCTGAGTGTTTTATTTCGTGCCTTAGTAATATTTTTCCTCGAGGATATTGCTATCGCTTAAATGTTTGAATTATGCTCACTACGACATTAATTTGTACTGATCAGAAAATGGCTTGGAGTAACAACATGTAGTAAGGGGGTTACTGTAGTTGGGGGAGTGCGGGTTACGGTACGAAGGTTAATTGCAGGCCCTCCTCTACGGTGTCCTGCAGCTGCAGAAGAAGATTAAGAGGAAGCGAGAGGCACAGCTGTGGTACCGTAGATAGAACGGTGCGCGTAGAATATCGATCGATTTATTGATTGATTGATTGTTCCCGTTCCTGTCTAGTTTGTGTGACCCCAACTGCTCACTCGACTCAGTTGCAACGAGTAGTAGAGAGATATGTATAGAACGTTTACGTGATTACTTCCCATTTGATTATTATATCACCGGAATAAACTGTTTTGCAAATATATTTGCATATTTTTTGTTATTGTTGATCTACTTCCTTGAGGGGAAGGATTGGTTTGTGAAAGCCAAGGCCCACTGTTGCCTACCTACCAGTGATTTCATCACTATTGTTAAGGGCTGATATCTTGGAAGATCCGCATTTCAGGTTGACTAGGCAAAAAAATTGCAAATTACTCGGTGTTTTGGAATTTAAACGTTCGGAATACTTTTAACAGTGGATTCGATAAAAATATATCAGCTTTCAATTTTTTGCTGGATTTGTGATTCAAAGTTCATACTAGGGCTTTGCATTGTAAACTTGCTGATTCAAGTCGCTCCAAAAATCTGAGCCCCGCAGTACTTGTGATGTTTCGACTTGAATCAGTAAGTAACCAATTTTCGTGGCATTTTATATTTTAGTGGACGGGTTGGGAGAGACGAAATCTTTTTTTTTGTACTCAGACAAATATTTTGAAATTCCTCCCAACCTGCCCAACTAGGGATCTCCGCAAGGTAAGTGTCTCACCTAGGGTGCCACGTTTTCGTCGATTGTATGTTATTTTTGCAGCTTCTTCCCTGGTAATCAATACACTTCAGGGGCTACCGTACGGTTGTTACTCGCTGCTAGATCCGATCTAGCCGAGTTGTAGCATATAGCTTGGTGTTTGACTAACGCGTAAGCTTGGCGGTGTGGTGCTATTTTGCCCGCTCCAACGGATTACGGTACTCGCCATCTCCCCTCTCCCGGGTATTGATTGGTGTCCCTGAGCCTTCCTGCGAGGAAGAGAGATACTGGACAAAGGGATGCTGCCTGTCGGCCAGAATCGTCCCACGGCGGAAACGACGCAATACGAGGTGAGCAGCTACGAGGTACGAGGTCCTGGCCCCTTCCAGGAGCGATCCCGGCACTTCTTACCTCCACGGCCGTCCATCAAACCTGCATTCTTCTACGAGGATGTATTAGTTTGCCACGCCACCACGGGAATAGTTAGGAAGTGCCGTGATTCCTCTGAGCGTCTAGATCTCATTTGTCGTACTATGCACGTTACAGAATCGTCTCGCGTCATTCAAAGTTAACGAGCTACAGAGTCTTCTCCAGGCATTCAAAGTGCAAAAGGTGAATAAAAAGATATTGGCTATTCGGAAATACGATCTGCAATATCGATCGACAAGGGAAGAATTAATTCTGATGTAGGTCGGAAAGAAGAACGAGTTGTACACGAGATGCGTCGAGATGCTGAGAACTCCGAATATGACGAAAGCAGTAATCGAAAAGGTGAATTTTTGATTAATTTATTTCTTTTGTTTCTGG
>LS487267.1:14070-28749 GCA_900490705.1 Pristionchus arcanus | reverse complement strand
TTTCTTACTCATTGTTACATCAATAGTTTCGATTAGAAGATATAATTAGTGTTCGTTTTGTCATTCGTCTCCCGGTGTATCGCATACTTAGCATTGCTCGAGAGCTCTCCCATCCATCATTATTCCAAATTACTCCAATACGACCCTGTTTAGCGCACTGTTCATTGTTGTAACATTCCCTTCATTTGCATATTGATGATAATTGACTTACTTTACATGATAAACCCAGCAGACATGAATATTAGACATTTGGTTAATTTACTTCATTGTTATGTTGTTCAGATCCGTGAGATAGATATTCGTATGAATCAACGATCGACTCCGTACCCGCTTCCGACGATGCCCATGTACAACAACCAGCAGCAACACAGCGTGTACGATTTTATCACATTCACTATAAAAGATGGGAAACATAGATGAAAAGCTAGTCGAAAACTACTTGGAATTTTTGAAAACACCCCGCTTTTGAGCTTTCCGTTAACAAGGCATTTAACCTACGATTCGCAAACACTCGGCTTTCATAAATATAGTCTGTCTCGAATAATTAAAAAAAAACATACCTTGTTTGAAGTATTTTTCACCTAACATTTTCATATTTGATGGGAAAAGACGATAGTGGTTATGGTATGAATCATCGCTGTGCCATTTTCTACCACAGAACCAACGACATTTGATTAGCATGTTTGCAAAAGGGCACTCCCTCCAAATTGAGCGTGAATCAGTCGTAGTACAAGGCAGACCATGTACTGGCAGGCGTGGTATAGCTCGAGTTTGGATGATCAATGGTGGTACTATGTTCGGTCTGTTCTCTTTTTTTTTTAAATCAATTGAGTTCCAATGCGTTTGCCTTCAGATATCAACAACAACGAAGCTACGGCGGTTACGGTGGAGCTATGAGCGGAATGATGGGAGGAGGTGAGATACTCGATCACTTCAATGGATCTAATCATCGCCCCATTGCAGGAATGTCACTGCAGCAGAATATGAACAACCTGATGGTGAGTGGTGGAAGTGAGAGGACGAAGCCGGTGCTGCAAAGTGTCAATCTAAATCAAACCGTGTGTAACTAATCTCGTTCTATCCCTTTCCACACACTCATACACTCACTCGATTTCTGACCCTGCACTGTCTCTTCCTTTTCCTATACTGAGCGGTTGGTAATGGGCCGAAAATCGAGGAAGTTGCGTGCCCCTAAACCCTTTGTTGCCCCCCAAGTGCTATCTGTGTTCTCGTTGCGTCGTCAATCAATCATCAATCAATGACGGCTCTTATTCCCTCTTTCTCCTCGTTCAGAGCGGCGCCTCTGCCTACCTGCTCGATCTACAGTCTCTTCAGAGCAATATCAACCCTCGACCGGCCCGCCATCTCACCGCCATGCCGCTGCCCTTCTACGACCCCATCCACACGCTGCTCGAGCCGCAAGAGCTGCCCGCCAGCGTCAATCCCAACTGCAAGCTGCAGGCACAGGTACGGTAGCAGTGGGGGGGGGAATTCGGATTGCAAACTGATTTTAAATGTAAATATATTTATTCAGGTGAATCTGCAATTCGTTCTGACGGCGGAGCACCACATGAAGCTGTCGGTGAATGAGAAGGATTTCCCGAGGACGGAAGTACAGTTGCGGTCAGTTTTAATTTATTTATATTTATTTTTGTTATTTAATCATGTTTTATTCTGATGGTTGCAGATTCTTCAACACTACGGGCGACATACTCAACATTGAGCAGCCCGATGATTTTCCCTTGAATTGCAACGTCCGCATCAATGAAGTTTCCGTCACTCTGCCCGTGAGATTATGGATATTTATTTTAATTAAACTCATTAAATAAAGCGAATTTTTTACGTACTAACTATTTACCTTGAGATTATGGCTTCATTACTTTTTTAATATATATTTTTATGTGAAAATGAAAGTGGGTAAACATTTTTTTCATACAAACTTTAAGTAAAAAAGTACAATATACTAATGAGTAGCTAAATCGATAGTGGTCATTCATCCTATTCAGAACGTAATCCCGACGAATAAGCCGAACGTGGAGCCGAAGCGGCCGTCTCGACCGGTGAACATCACGCAGTACGTGATCAATCAACCAAGGGAGAAGCAGCATCGGATGAAGGTCGATTGGACGGCCGACAAGAGGCAGTGGGCCGTCGCCATCTATTTGGTAATGCTTATTTTGTTATTTTTAAAATTTAATTAAATTATTTATCCACCAGATTACATGAATAGGGTAGTAGCGTAGATCTTCGTTAAAGTTTTGGTGGAGGTCCGTCGTCTCGATGGCGAATCGGAATCGAATGAAAAATATATAAATTTAAATTAAATATGCTAAATTTCACTGTTTTCAGGTGACGCGCGTGAACGCGGACATTCTTCGGAAGCGCGTGATGGCGTCGCCCTCGTTCGAATTGCCATACGAGACGACCGAGGCGACGATCAGGAAGAAGTACGGTAGTTTTATTGATTCGCAAGAAAAAAAATCAATTGCAGATTGGGCGGTGACGACGACGACGTGTGCATGGAGACGCACAAGATATCCCTCCTGTGTCCGGTCAGCAAGCTGCTTTTTTTGTTGATATTTGATCTTTGAACCCTGTTTCTCATTCTACCTTTTACTCCATTCTATGTGATGCATGATTTCTCGACGAGCCCTCGAATAAGTCGCGCGCATGATTTTTCCAATCAACGCAACACGAATTCACCTGCGCTTTACGTAAATAGCTCTCCGCAGCACCAGAGAGTATTTGTGTCATTTCCGCAATGATTCCGATCCCGGCGCCCACTCAATGTGGCGTACAGAAGGAAATGAAAGGATACGAGCGAGTTTTGTTGTTATCGTAGTGTCAATTTCGCCTACGCTCATGCTTCAAACTGCAAATGTGCAGATATTTTCTATAATTATGGATCACGAGAATAGGTGGCATGCGTCCAATAATTGAATATAGCAAAAGTGTTTTGCGCTGAAGGCAGTAAGGGCATGTGCTCCATTGTAATTTAAATTTATCTGATTTCTGGTATTGGGAAGATCCCTCGATATTGCGCTGAGTAGTCACATTTATTGCTCTTCAATAGAGAGAGACTATCAATGGAGAGAAAGAAGAGGGAGAGGGAGAGGGGGAGCGATACAACTAGATAGGGAACCTAATCGACAGCCGATCGTAAGAAGAGGATCACCCCTCCGCCACTCGATTAGAAATAGACAGGGACGACTATATTTAGCCTCGTGTCGCCCGAATTGGGAGAGGAAGTGCGAGAGAGTGCGAGTGTCGGGGAGAGCACGGAGGAAGGAAGGGAGATGAAGGGGTGTTGGACCGGAAGGAGTTGTAGCAAGTGGGAAAGCGGTCGATAGATCGAGTTGAGCAGCCAGGAAATTGTGATAGAGATGTATGATCAGAGGCCAAAGAAACAGGGCAAAAAGGGAATACAGTAGTCGAGCCCTTTCTCGTTTTGATCACTGAGAGATTAGTAAGAAGGAATGTGAGATGGGAACGAAGCGAGAGAGTGAAGAGTGCGAACTCGTTTGATGGTCGTAAAAGAAAATACACATTTTGAAGTTAAAAGATCACTGTGATATGAATATTACATTTTTCAAAGCAAATGCCTATGCATGAATTTCATACTCTAAACTTATACCTAAAATCCCGAGACCCCTTTACAATTGTGAATCGCAAGGATATAATTGCAATTACAGCTGATGAAGACTCGAATGACGATAGCTGCCCGGTCAAGGGACTGCACCCATCTGCAATGCTTCGATCTCGATTCGTATCTCATGGTAAGTCATCCCTATTCTACTAATGCGACACTAAAGCTCCGGGAGTAATATTTATAAAAATTTACAGTAGTTCGAATACAATAATTATGTTAACAATATTGCAGTTGAACGAGAAGAAGCCGGCGTGGAAGTGCGGAGTGTGCAACAGCCCCGCGCCCTACCACAAGCTCATCATAGACAAGTCCGGCTTAGTTTATTTATTTTATTTATATTTTATTTAGTTTTTTCGTTATTCTTTATTATTTATGTGTTCGGTTGGTCCCTCGTTTGAAACATCATGCGTGAGCGAGATCTCTCACTCTTTCCTTGACGAGTTTCGCTTTTTCGAAGATGCGAAAGGGAGAGGGGGGAAAGTGCTGTCGAGTGTGTACAGTTCAAGCCGAGTGGCGACCGCATTTCGTGCACGTGATCGTTCTTAGTAAGAACTTCTTACTCACGACCGAGTTGACTCATCACTGATGCTCTTTCCGGCGTATTCTCATCACAACGAAGAGATTAAAAGGCGGAAATGAGGCTACTGCTCATCTCGAGATGTTTGATCCCCCATCAAGGGTGGTGAGAGCAGCACGGAGGGCACGGAGCGAGAAGTAAACGAAGAGATTGAATATCACACCTCCGAGAGGGAGACAGGGCCAGATCACATGCTATATGCAGCATGCATTGGCCGGTCCGGCCTCTCACTGAAATGTGAGAAGCAGTCCGTTTTTAGACGCGCTGAAAGGGGCTTTTTGGGCGACGATAGGCGTCTCTTGTAATGGGATAGAGGAGATGTGTCGTCAGATAGTTGTAGACGTCATCTTAGTTGCCTGTGTTAGTTAGGGCACGAGACTTCGAAGAAGAGTCATGTTGCATGTAAAATATGACACGGAGTCGGTGGTTTCTTGTAGTTTGAGAGCTGAGGATTTGGGAGGATTAGAAATGAGACGGGAGATTCTTCCTCTCTCTTCTCTCCCGTCGTGAGGATTCTCGCAAGTTGCTGTATGCACATCATTCATCATCCCCTCCTTCCCTCTTCTCGCTTTCTCGCGAATGAAAGAAGAGCGAGATTTCATCTGGAAGTCATGTGAGAGATTGCATTGAAGCATCAGAGATGACGAAGGAGGAGAAGGCATCGGATGAGAGTGTGTGCGGGTGACAAGTCGACCAGAAAGAGACGGAATACTGACAAGAAGGAAACATGGTAGAAGAAGAGAGACGCAGAGATGATGCAGTGACGGATAATGATAATCTACTCTGCATAATTTGTATCTCTATGTTTTCACCTCGCCGTATTCCCGGTATGATGGGATAGCGAATCAGTGAGTGTTCACGTGAGAGGAGACGAGAAATCGAATGCATGTGTGTGTGTGTCATCACTGGATTAATGAGATTGGTCAATGGAAGTGACAGATGAGCGATGGACACAGCGAGATGTAGTTGTCCATTACACTCACGAGGGTGAGACAAGTATTTAATTGTGGCACACATTCTACCTACTTGGATTACGGTGGATATTGATTGCCATAGTGCTGGGAACTCCTTCGTGCATTCTGAAAAGGAAAGCGTAAATAATGCAAAGTCTAGACAAAATGAGATTACTTGTGTACAGTGTTTTGCACGTAAACGTAACTGAATTCTAGCAAAGAATGTTACAAATAGTGTAGAATCCAATGTGAATAAGTTTATGTTTCGTTCGAGGATTTTGAGGGCAAATTAGCTTCCACATTCTTCAGAAAGTCCATGCGTTCCATTTATTTATTTTTCGCTTTAATTTGAACAACCTTGGCAACTTTTATCGGCCTATGAAAATGGGAAAGTCCCTCGTAGGCTATTCTCGCCGCATTCGGGTTATTTTCGATTGACGTCGGCCTAAGTATAGGCGAGAGGAAGAGAAGAGAGCGAGGAGGATGGGAGGGAGTGTGGAGTGAGAGGAGGGTGAGAGGCGATGAGGGGGAGGACGAAGACGTGGGATGGGCGAGGGATAACGGGAAGAGGAGAGATGATAGACGAAGAGAGGAAGAAGTTAGAAAACCGTAGATGGATAGAAAAGAGAGGAGAAGGACTGAGAGGAAAGAGAGAGAGAAATGGGAAGGATTGGATGGTGAATGAAGTCCATTGGGAGACAGAACGATGAGCTAGAAGGACACAATGGAGTGAGAAAAGTGCATAGATATGTCTGGTCAAGATTCTGAAGAGTCCTATAGAGCATGCGCTCAGAATGAGAGGATGATGTCATTCTGCTGTTGTTGTTATTGTTGTGCTCGTTTTCCCAGCCTCGTGCCATATTGCAAGTGCAAGGACAGACGAGAGGAGAAGGGTGGCAGATATCCGTCACCGTTGAGGGGACTGTTGACGTCGATGGTCGTTGCCGTCGTGCGAGTGGCGAGTCTCTCTCCTTCTCGACCATGGACACAATAAGAGTGACGAGTGTGCGACTACCGCCTGTACTCGCTCGAAGAACGGAAGGGGGACACACAATATAATGAAGATCTATGCGACGCCCTTGCGAGCTCATGCGTGATGAGTACGGTGTGGACACGGGGGGCTTACGAGGAGATGGGATGGATGGATTGAAGATCCCCTAAATGAGGCCAAGTGAAGGAAATGTGAGAGAAGCGCGATACTCGCAAAGTGTAGTGTAAATAGAGAGCGATGCGGCTGAACAGTAACACTTCCGGTCTGGAGGGCGATTGGAGAGGGGAAGATGGGGTTAAGTGGTAGAGTAAACAGGAGGGAGAAACGGAATGGCATGTATCTGTCACGCTCTCCTGATTGCAAGAGTGGTTTGTGGACTTTGAACGAGAGGAAACCAGTGAGGGGCGATTGGTGAATGAAGGAAAACCTGGAATAATTTAACTATGCAGATTGCTGTTGCAGGTACTTCATGAAGATGCTGAAGGACCTCGGATCGTCCGTGACGGACGTGGAACTGCTCAAGGACGGCAATTACAGGGTCATCAAGGAGGACGATGTGCGTGATGATTGTAGTCTGTAGTCTGTTGTCTGATCTTTGGTCTACCATTCCTTTGAACCCCTTACCTCGTTCAGGCATTCGACATCTCGGACGAAGAAGACTGCATGCCGAAGCAGCAGAAGCAGGCCCAGCCGAAGCAGGAGCCGGCCAGTGGTAGCGGGTCGAAGCCGTCGTCGTTGGTCGGAGCAACGACTGCAGGAGTGAAGAAGATGGACATCGTCGACGATGGCATCATCACCATCAGTGATGATGAAGATGTAAGAGAAGTGTTGAATGGCAGTTGTAGATGGGCGATGACACGTTGGGGGACGTCTCTTTTATGATCTTACTGGTTTCTGTCATTTTGAAGGTTCCTAAACGAGAGTCCCTGAACGTGCCATCGGCCCGTGCATGTCTCATCCGCACCCTTCTCTTTGAAGGAATGCGAACCCGATGTGATCGTTGTGCGGATACGGAAGAGACCCAGACCCATTCCCCCCTCTCCCTCCCCCTGTGCACTCCAGTCCCCAAAAAGACCTTGAAAAACGCAGACGACGCATAAATAAAGGAGTATTTTTGGCCTCGCGTACAGTAGTAGGCTATGAAGCGAGCGAGTAGTACGCCTACGCGTCGTGTGAGGTCTTTGTGTGCGGGGTAGTAGAAGGGATCTCCATCCGGTCGAACAAGAGCTATTAATGGAATACGAGCCTGAAACTCAATTAGTTCTTCAATAAGCCCCTCTCTTTTCGCGTTGCGTTGAGTACTCAATGTTTGCATTCCTCCTTTCGTCTATGCCTGAAAGAAGCGGCGCCATCTCATTCTGAGAACCCCCTCGCCTCTCTTCCTCCCTCTGTCTCACAATCAGTCTCTTCAGTAGAGCTCACTCCGTCTCTAACTCTCTCACTCTCTCTGTCTTGCTCCAGTCTTCTCTAGTCTCACTTCATTGCTTCTCTGTAGATGAATGAATGAAATATAGAGGAGGAGAAGTAGGGAAGACGTCATCATCATGCATGCATTCATTCATGCAACGGGGGAACATGATGAACAGCAAGCAGCACAATTTGATACGGTAGATAAACAATAATCGATAGTTGCAGGATGATCAGGATCTGCGCAATGCGATACAGGCCTCGATGCCGGGCACGGTCACGGAGCAGCGTACGCCCGTCAAGGTACGGTAGGAAGGAGAGGCTACAGTATCCCACCGCCATCGATAACTGACTGTTTAACCTCGAAAATTCAGGCGTCGCCGCCCTCTGACGACTCGATCATCATTCTGGACGATACGCCGCCGCGCCGAGAGGCAGAGAGCAGACTTCCGGTAAGAGTGGGATACGGTAGGCAGGCTGATCGATCGAGTAATGACTTTTATCGGAGTTTCATTGAACTATGGTTGCCAGAATGGAGAATCCGTATTTTCATCCCGCCTGTCCGCTGGTCAAAGTGACGATAGAGTATGAGGAATAAAGAGACACATTATGATAACCTGAATCTCAAAAAACGGGTATCTTTTACAGTCTGGTTCATCGTCCTCATCGGGAGGAGGAGCGAGTGGCTCGAATTGGCGTCCAGTGGCCTCGTCGTCGGCAGCCGTCTGCTCGTCTTCCTCATCTGCAGCACCTGCTGCATCTGCTGCAGCCACAACCACGACCACCTACGCACAGCAGCAGCAGCCCAGAAATCTGGCAGACGCCCTGACTCAGGTGAGAAGAGAATGAAAAGGATATGTACCCCTGTAACACTGAGAGATATTCGCGACCCACACCAGCACAGCGCTTGCACCAATCAGCACGAGAGAATTACATCGAGAATCCCGCACCTTTCTTCCGTTCCCCTCCATGTCGCCTCCCCCCACTCTCCCTGACCCAACCAGACTAACCAACCGATAAGACACACGTAATCACCCACACATTCTCTCTCGGGAATGATCTCAGCTCACATATCCCGATCTTGATGCCGATTTGAGAGTATACTAATGTAATGTGAGTTGGGGTCGGTCCCCCACTCCTCGCTCCTCTTCCTCCCCATCAATGTCTCTCTGGTCTCAGGCGACGGGTATTCGACCGGGCGGCATCCCCTCCCAACTGCAGCTGAATGGGGGCGGAGGGGCGGCGCCCCTCTCTGCAGCAGCCAATCAAGCGACCATCTACAATTGGGTAGGCGATACTGATGATATCTCCGTGCTATCTGTGTCAAGGGGGCCCAAGGGTGGTGGTGGTAGAGCAAGAGCGTAAGAGAGCAACGGTGAGAAGGAAGACTAACGAGCCAGCCAGTAACCAATACTTTTCCCTCGTTGATCCCACGCATGCCCCCTTCCCTCCCCTTTCCATTCTCTGGAAAAGATGCATCGTCTCTTGAACTACCTGACTCCCCATGTCCAACTCCTCTTGCCTTGCCATCGTCTTCCCCTATCCCCCTCCTCCTCTGTAGTAGACTGTAGCAGCAATTGTGCTTAGGTGTACCGTGGTGCCCCTGATGAGGGCAAGCATTGATTGATTACACACACCTCCTTCTCAGGGTGCTCAACCCCAGTCGGCTCCGCCCATGATGCAGCAGCAGCAGCAGGCGGCGTGGTACCAGGTGCAGCAGCAGATGCAGAACGGCTATGCGGGGTACGGTAACGATTACGGTATCTCCATCGATCGATCGATTGATCGATTGTCTACTACGGTATCGTAATAATGTGGAAACTTCATCCCGGTGATCTAGGGCGCAAGCGCCTAGATCACCGGGATGAAGTTTCCTTGTATCGTTGCTGACCTCCTGATTACAGATACTACGGTGGGCCTGCGTACGACCCTCGTCAGATGTGGGCACCTCCCAACGGACCGCCCACCTTCCCTCCCAATCCCAATTCGACCGTCATCAGAAGACACGATGACCCCCGGTGAGCAGTGAGAGGGTTGATCCATCCCCCCTCCCTCCCAATACCCCTCTGTTTTCCATCCTTTCTCTCTCGTGTAGCACTCGTACGGTATTATATGAATTATTCGTGTTGCTATGTTGACTGATTTATGACCCCGTTAACCCCCCGAGTAGTTGTCGATTTATCGTGTTTTTCCTTCTTAAAAAGTTCACTGACTGAGCCCATTTTTTTATCCATAGTCTTTGCATCATCTAAATTTATTATTATTTGATTCTTTTATTTTAGATACCCCCCCCCTTCGGAAATATTATTATCCAATCCATGGTTTGTAAGAGTCCCCCGACCATCCTCCCCCCTTTCTCCATCGTTCCTGTCTAATAGTCCTATGAAACCCCATCAGTCCTTCCACCGCTCTTCTTCCCCATCCAAACCATTCTCCCGAGTACGGTACAGCATACAACTTACATGCGAAGTCTCTCCACTCCGTCTCTTTCCCCTCTCTCTCTCTCTAACTTTTTATCCTTATTCGTTCACACTCTTAGAGTTTAGAAGTTTGCTATTCCTGTCAGATCGAGCAATGTTTTGTTGTATTATCAGATGCGAGTTTCTCCAATTTTGTTGAGAGTCAAATTGACCCAGTATCAGAGTAGCAGTTCAGATCTGTTCCCCCTCCTCCCCCCTAGTGGGATACCCCTTCCAATACCAAACCCACACTCTTTCTTTCGCTGCTCTATCTGTCTCTCTCTTTGCATAGATTGATGATTATGGTTCTCTTGATATTTTTTACTCGACTCTAATGCTAAATTCCTTCTTCTATCCATCATAAGACTGTATCTCTTCCTCCTTCTCTCCCTTTCTCACTATTCTATCTCGAGTGGAGATGAAGAGAGAAGAAGATGGGATAAACATTCGCATAGAGATACTACTGAAGTAGTTTCAAAAGCTAACTATCTATTTCATGATCTAAGTCCTTTTTATCGTACGTATGTTCCCACATTTTCTATTAAGTAAGTGAGATCCGAATCGTTGCATTGTTGCTTTATTCTCGAGAAGAGGTCGTGTCGTATAAACTGTTGCTGGATTCTCTCATCGCTCTCTGTTCTTCACATCATCCGATCTTTCGTCTCGCATACTTTGTGATTCCCACGAAAATAACACGGGAGAAATAGATAGACACTTGTTTTTATTAGATAACTCTTGTCGGTAATATATACGGGAAATTGAGAGTGATGAAGGAAATGAGAGATAAACGGGAGCAAAGAAAAGTTAATCTGCAGAGGTGCAATCTTCGTCGTGAATAAGGGGATGGGAACGAAGATCAAAGATCAAATCACGAAAAGAAAGTGGATTCAGACGGGACAGAGAGTATCCCTGGACAAGAATGCATGAATAGGCTCATATACAAACGAACTGCTAGCAATATAGTAAATCGAGACTACTATGCAATGAATAATGGGGAGAAACGAGGGACCAATGCAACACTATTTCGAATCTGGGGGGAAAGAGGGCGGGGCCAAGGGAGTGAACACTGGGATTGTGCAGTGATTATGTACGGTGTACGGTACACGGGGAGAGAAAGAGAGGGGGAAGGGTGATCTAATCTATGGTTCTAATCGATTGAAGAGGGAGGGCTCGCTATCTACCGTAAGTATACGATCGGACAGGGAAAATCAGGAATGTGCGTGCATCAAGGGGGGAGCCAAATATTGGATACTGTAATAATACATTACGGTAACAATGAACGAATCGACGAATAAAATGAATGGACAAGGGGGGAAACAGGGGGACGGAAACCGTGACTAGAAACGGGGCTTGCAATGGTCGTCCCTGACTAGAGTTGCTGTGCAGCGGGATTGGGGGCATACTGGTGAGAGGGAGGATAGGAGTTCTGATAGTATGAGGGACCGGGTTGTTGGGGTTGGTTATACTGGTTGTATGGGTCGAAAGGGGGCGGGGCCTGATTGGAGGAGGTGTGATAGTGAGGGTGATAGGGATAGACTTCGCCGTCTGAGCAGCGGCGCGACTCGGAGGTCCGGGTGGGCGTGGGATTCATCGCTAGATGGTGGGAAGGAGGCGGGGCAGGTTGAGGGGGTGAATGGGAGTACTGCTGCAGCTGCTGCTGTGGCTGCTGCCCGTGATGGCAGTGGCTGCAGCAGCCGCCCTGCTGCTGTGCAGCTGCAGGTGCTGCAGGAGGGGGCGTTGCCCACTGCTGCTGCTGCTGCTGGTACGGGTCATGATAGGGATCGTATTGCGGGGTCATGGACACTTGTGGGGGAGGAGGAGCCTGAGGAGGTTGTGGTTGGTAATGCACTACGGGAGCTGAGTGTCTACGGGGCGTCTTGTGCGGTCTATGGGGGAAGGGGTTAGAGGCATAGGAGGGAGGAGGTGGGGGAGGAGGGGATAGAGCGATGATGTCCGGTGAGGAGGGAGTCGCGGCAGGTGGAGCAGCAGCTTGCTGCGACTGCTGCAGCAGTTGCGGCTGCTTTGCAGCAGCTGCAGTTGCTGCAGTGGTCGCAGCAGCGTCGACGGGAAGATGGGCGGGGCTGACGTCGTGAGGGGGACTGGCGCTGCTGCTGCTGCTGTGGATGGAAGTGCTACCTGCCTGCTGCTGCTGCGCAGGGGCGACGGCGACCTGCCAAGGTCTATAATTAGAGTGACGTTTTGGACGAGCGCACCCGGAGGCTCCCGCGCCGCCTTCTCAGTGATAATAGATTCGTGATAGGGCTACACTCCCTCCTCATTTCCGGAAGAGTAGTATCCTATTACGAAGCAATCATCTGAGCAATGGCGCTAGGGGTGGACGTTTTCCGTGGGATCTGTCTTGGAAATTGAACTGGGATCCCACCGGAAACCGTTCACCAAAGCGAGAGATCGCAGACACTGGTTCGTTCAAGAATCACTTCTCGCGCGTTAAAAGTTCACATGACCTTGGCGGGGATTTCTCATCGAACCAGTGTCTCTCCCACACTTCCCCTCCTTTGGTATAGCTCTCCTAATTGGCCACAAGTTAGGCTATCTACAAGCCTATTAGGTGAGCACCACCCGAGTCAATCGATAAGACCGGTCTACCGTATCCTACCGTTATCCTTCTAGAAATGCCACTGACCTGAATGCGGTCGCCGTCGCGGGCGAATCCCTAGGCCACCGTGTGGTTGGCCGGCCAACCATTGGCGACGTGGGGCGAGGGAAGAGTGGAGAGGGGCACGCCGCCCGAGACGAGACGAGGTCGTTTCTCGGGCGGGGAATGAGGCTCGGACTTGATGTATACGGGAGGCTTGTTCGGATCGCCTGTGATAGGGCCGCCTGGAAAAAAGATATTGTAAGGTCCCTAGAAATCGATAGCACCAGCACATTTCGTTTGCTGAGCTTTTCAAACGCACGATAGATAGATACATTTATACGTGTGGGAATGATAAAATGAGAAGGGATGGGAAGGTACGATGCTTCGCTTTTGTATCATCATTTTTTTTAACCAAACAACCCCCCCCCCCCAAATCAATCGAACCATGGGACCTACGATGTTTCATTAGGAAGTCTCCCTATCTAGTTTTATCCTATCCACAACCAAGATTCTATGTACCTTGATAGTATCCTAAGGGGATGTCGGGTGGGTCGACGCGTTGTCTGCCCTGGCCGCCGGCCGTATTGTCGTACGGCATGTAGGGAGCGGAGGTGGGCGGTTGACCGAAGTCAGCGGAGTTCTTGAGCAGATTCAGAGAGGATTGAGTGTCGGAAGTGGCGGAGACGAGCGAATTGTACTGACCGGGCTGCTGAAACAGATTCATTGCTTTCTGATGGACACTTTCTGGAACTTCCCTGTTTTTTTTTACCCATGCTACGTACGCTTTGAATGCGCGGGTGCTAGGGAATACGAATGATTTGGTGGGAATACTCTGCGAGAGATGTGCACACTTTCTAGAGAAGGTATGCCAAAATGAAGAATCCGAGAATCCGAGAATAACGAGACAGATTCTTCAACTTGGCAACCCTAGTCCAATAGGTTCATGTATCTCCCCTTTGAAGCCAATCCATCGTACCTGACTGCCCATTAACAAGTTCTGGTAGAGACTGTTCATGCGGAAGGAGGGCTGTTGTTGCGAGTTGGGATAGTGACCACCTGAAAACTCTGTAGACATCGTTCGCGGGGGTGGCACTGGTCACGACATGGAGATCTCAGAGGGAAGGAAGTCGATTTCATAAGTCAACGGTTACGTGGGAAGCCGTTAGACTTATGAGATATGGCTATGGTATGACTTTCTTCGTTCGCAATGATCTCTCGCCCTTCCTGACAGGCGAAAGGCCAGGACGATTGAAGAGAGCCGTGGATACTTTGGTGCTCTCTCACAAGATGCCATCGAGCTTGATGGCAACTTGTGGTGCTAATCTCTCAATTTCCCACACTCTCTCGATGTGTCTCAGAGTACGGTAGTCCTAATGGGTCAGGATGCTTACCGGGGGCGGGATCGGCAGCGGGCAGATTGGACGGAGAGGAAGTGACGATGGTGGAATTGGACGAGGGAGCGGACGAAACGGGATGACCTGAGAAGGAAGAGTATAGGGCTGTCAGGGTGAAGAATGCGTCTCTTCATTTCTTGGAACTTCTTTGTTTTTGGCTCGGGCTACGACCGCTCATAATGATAAGCAGGTAATGAATGAGAATGATAGGGAGCGAATATTCTGCGAGAAAAGGCTGGGAGCCCAGAGCCCATTTCTCGTACTCTCTCGCCACTCTGACATGTATTTCGAACTCTACCTGGTAGGGGCAAACGATGTGCAATGGAATGCTCACCTTGGTTGTGTGAGTTGAGAAGGGATGCGGCGCCGGTCGGACCTCCTCCAGGACCACCACCTCCAGATTGAGGGGGATGATGGGAGTGGTGGTTGACGGGGGGCGAAGAGGAGGGACCGGGCGAGTCATCGTCCGAATCGCAGCCACCACCGCCCGATTTCGACTCCTGAAGGGAACTTATTGTTGGGGATATAATAGATAGATTGTGTAGATTCAATCGAAACTTTGTCTTCACGCCGTCTTGAATTCTTGTACTGGGTTGTATTCTTCTCGTCAACCCCCCCCCCCCCCCCCCCCCCCCCCCCCCCAAATCCCA
>LS487267.1:0-12367 GCA_900490705.1 Pristionchus arcanus | reverse complement strand
CTCTTGCGTGTGTCTCATGTTTCTTTCTGCGGGTTCTTGGATGGAGAAAAGGAGAGAAGGGAATAAGAAAGAGAAAATGATCGATAGACCGAATGAAGAGGAGGGGAGGAGAAGGCGGGGATAGCTTAGGAGGAGAAGGAGGAAGGGAGGGGAGGAGAGGAGGGGGAAGTCTTCCTCGTAGAGAAAGAGACGGCAGGACTGTGAGCGATAAACCGTAAATAGAAGGAATGACGTCAGGGAAAGGAGAAGGAGTGTCCACCCCGTTGAAGGAGAGACAAGTACATTCGAAGACGAGACAACGACGCAGTTTGCGATTCGGAAACCAATCTACCGTAACCACCTACACACCTATTGGTAAGGTACTAGAACAACGACGCTGGAGGAAGTTCACATCACCGGAATCCTTCCCTACAGGAACCTCTCGAATCGATCCATATAAGACTGGAAGACACCGTAATCCTACCCTGCTACCGTAATCTCGATCGATAACTGACTGGAAGAGCTTGTTGGTCGAGTTGAATACGATGAGGGCGATCTCGCAATCGCAGAGGACGGACAGCTCGTACGCCTTCTTCATCAGACCAAACTTGCGCTTCGTGAACGTTACCTGGAATTTTTGAATTTTTTGAATTCCCGCCGATACTTTTTAAAATATCGAAAATCTGGTCATTTTATGTAGAGACTTTCGATTAGTGGTTTTAGATAATGTGGTCTCTTCATTGAAAAAGGAGTGAAGAGCCTGATTCTTCACCCCCAGCATCCCTACTTTCGATCGTTGGTTTGGTGATGCTGCATTGATCACGACCCTTCTGTCTCTATCTGTCCCTTTTGCTTCCCCCTTTTCTGTGCGGCGCTCTTAGAGTCGAATTGAGTGGGGCGGGGAGATGAGCGAGAGCAGCGAAAAAAGAAAAGAACATAAATTGGATTTCGCTTCCTCCCCTCTTTCTCTCTCTCTCTTTCGCTCGGTTCTAGAGGATTCGCGAGAATACGCAGAGAGAGTTTCTCAGAGGAAGAAGATGTGACTAGGGCTGTCAGGGTGAAGAATTCGTCTCTTCATTTCTCGCACTGTCTCACAAGTTAGAGTGACGAGAGAGCACGAGGAATGAAGAGACTAATTCTTGATCCTGACAGCCCTAGATGTGAGACAACTCCGAATGCCGAGAAGCGGAAAATTTCAAAAATCCCTGAATGCACCTAATTGTGCTGTGTTTTCGCGCAACGAGATCACATGACTTCTTCTTTCAGCTTACAACATCACATCTCAATAGATCGATGGTGTTATGGTGAATCACGCTCTCGTGTAAACCATTCTACTCCTTCCTTCCTTTCCTCTCTCTCTTTCCCGAGACGGTCCAATTGTACACACAAATACACTCGCGCGAGAGCTGCTCGAATGAAAACTGTTGACCGTCGCGATTCGAGTATACTGTTACGATCACGGTATAAGGATACGGTAGTATCGATTACCTGACGGTTACGCTCGTCCGCGATGCGGGTGATTTGAATCTTTTTGCGTCCCATCTGGAAAAAGGATACGGTAAGCAGGGGCTATCGAATTGAAAAATACGATAATCAATGGAGAAATGACGAGGAACGGGAAAACGTGATGAATGAAGTGAAGAAATGAAATTGAGAAGATATCTGGGAGAGGAGATTGGATATCAGTGATAAGGTTGAATCATAGGGATGTAATCGATGGAATGATGATACGGTAGGCAGTACGGTTGATCGTGAACTGGGTTGATTCGCTTGGTCTATGGGAGTGATTTATGGACGGAGTGATAGGAAGAGAGAGATAGTCAAATGGGCGAATGAATCGACTCAAGTTCAAGTGATGAAGAGAAGAGGAGGAATTGATTCGAACATCAACAGGGAATGCGACGATTGAATTTCCAGTGAGAAAAAGAGAGAGAAAGAGGGGGAAGAGATAGGGAGGCGCCCTTTGGCCTCTGTTACACACACTCGTCCTGGCATGATATCGGTTCATTGATTATACTATTTATTCTGAAGAGTATTTTAGAGACCCATCGCACATCACTCTATGAAGTGGGCATTCGCATCCAGAGTAGGGCTGGCAAGGTGAAGAATTCGTCTCTTCATCATTCGTGTGCTCTAACCGGCCAGAGGGCGAGAGAACACGTGGAATGAAGAGACGGATTCTTCATGTTGACTAATCCAGTCACGATATTATCGATCAGAAGGAGGAGGACGATGAAGAGAAAATATGAGGAGTGACGGGCAGACTGGAGCAGAAGGTTCTCAACCGGGAGAAAGAAGGGGGATATTTTTGAGCTCGGTCCCGCTCCTCTCGCCGTCTGCGCTCTCTCCACCTCCCCCTGTCTCTCGCCACCCCTCGGGTGATGTATTGTCGTGCACTCTACAGCGAATTGCGACAACGAGGAGGAGGAACGCCACCCACTCCCGGTCCCACCACGATCAACAGTATTGATTGAATCAGGGGATACGGTAGATCGGTAGGTCAGAATGATGTTGGGTGACGTCGAGAACTATCGATAGTAGAGATCACTTGGGACGGATTATTTACGACGATAGGGAAAGTGGAGGGGGACAGAATCGGATAGAAAGTGTACGGGATTGGATACAATATTCAACTTGTCCTCTCTGTTCCCCCTTGTCTCTCATCTGTTAGAACGAGCGAGAATAGAATGAAGGAAGTGGAGAGCACGTGCGGGCGAGAAATTGTAGGGAATGGGACGAAAATAGGGAGAATTGGAAGGGCACAACGATCAGTGAGTGGATCACCTTTAAAGGTGGACTCTTCATAATCGATTAGAAAATGTGTGAAGAATGACGCAAAAATGATTGGAAATAGACCAGATTCAGCCAATAGTTAGTAACTGTAGGACGTAAACTGCGAGAAAAATGGGTTTGATGCGTCGAAAAATGGCGAAATAGTGAAGAAAGTAGGCTGAATGGCGCAAGAGATGAAATCGTGAGTTGCTCTTCCCCTCCCTCATTCGTTTTCTGTCTGTGTGCGTACTGTTGAGAGGGGGAGATTGTTCAAGATTCCGCCTGCGGGAAGAGAAGTCTCTGTCCCTCCCCCAATCCCCTTATCTCTCCCTTCACTCTGACCTCTCCCCCGTCAACCTTTGTGTGTCGAGCACACGTCAAACCCTTGGGCTCCTCTTCCCTCCCCTCTCACTATCCCTTCCTGACGCTGCGATCGATTGAGTGTATCGATTACCGTACTCAATACTGTAGGTATGAAACATGTTTGGGGCGGGTGGGTGAACAGTTTGAGTAAGCGAGAAAAGAGGTCGGAATGGGCGATGAAAGTGATCATGTGACCAGTGGGACGGTGGTGGTTGAACGAGAAGGAAGGAGGGGAATGGGAGAAGGAGGGGGATAAAACTGCTAGTGAAACTGAGAGAAATGATGGAGGGAATGATAGGAAAGAGAAGAGGAGGAGAGACAGAGAGCGAAGTATTTTTGAGTGAGAGAGAGAAAAGAGAGAAAGAAGAGGGGACGAAGAGACTCAATCAATGCCACAGCAACACAACTAACACCAAGGGAAGAGGATGCGAAGGCACAGGGTAAATAGCGGTTCTGGACAAGGTTCAAGTGACGAAAGATCAAAGATCAAAGTAGTGGGACTGAAGCGTACTACCCGTAGGTTAGTAATGAAGCACAAATTGGAGGCAGAAGAGAGCAAAGAGCAAGTGGTAAGGTAAGAAGAGAGGAAGTAGTGAGGGAAGAGTGAAAGGCGACAGCCGTTTGGCAAACTCGGAGGCAGAGGGGGCAGAGACACAAGAGTGAAAAGTAGATGTGGATATTGCTTGAGTCTTCGTCCCAAAACGGGAAAAGGGAGGAGAGGGGAGGGGGGGGGGAGATGTTGAGAACTCTCCCCTTCTCTTTCTCGGCTTGACTCCGCCCCCTTCTTCCCATAGATAGACGTCAGTGGAAGGGAGACTCCGCCCACTCTCCCCTCTACGGCCTCGCAACCGAGTGAATGAAACAAACAACGATATTAGACGCCCGGCGTCATAACCAGAATATGAGCGAAACTGAAGGGAGCGAAAGAGTGCGAGGTGTGGCAAAAAAGAGTGAAAACAAGAAGAGAGAAAAGCAGAAGAAGAAGAAGAGAAAGAATGCATGAATCATGCTGTGCGAGTCGGCTGCGTATTCCCTATGGTGATGATATGAATTTGTACTGTTAAGTTATAGAGTAATAATAACCACAGCTGTCAGGGGAAAAATACCTATTTTTGTTGAAATAAATATGGTAACAATTGATGATCTGACACAAGGCAACAGTTCACTTGAACTGATCAGTACCGTAACCCGGATTCTAGTTTGTAGTTATCATTTTGGCGCGCGTTTTTTTACTTCGAACAAAATTCAATTTATCGATTTAGTGTAGTTTTCGACCGTATTTGATGTTTTAATTATTGATCTCAGCGTTGTCAGGGATGTCGGAAAGTGATTCGCCACTGCCTCCTCTTGACCTAGGGTCCGAACCGGGAACGGAAAAGGAGAATGCACAGGTCAGTCAGTTCCCGCGTGTTTTCACCATGTCTGACGCTATTTTCTGCTTTACGCGCACTCGAAAATAGCTTAATATCAGCATTGATGCGTGAAGCATAACGTCGAGAGGAAAAGGTAATGATGAATACCGAGCTCGCGGACTACTGTCGCTGTAGGGTAATCCCACGGTTCGCTGCTTTTTGAACCTAGGCCTTCTGGGGTTTGCACGGACACGGCTATTATTACCTGTGTCGTGAATTCTTGCGAAATGCACTAGGCCGCAGGGGTATTTCTTCGGCGAATTTTGCAGTCTCACATCAAACTACTCACGTCTCCCATTGAGTACGAACCTAACACGCGCTGTTATTCAGCCGTTGGTTAACCAGAAGTGAGACTACAAAGTGCGATGTGAGAAGGGCCCTGCATAGCTATTTCTAGCTTATTGGACAGGAAGGAAAGAAGGGGAGTAAGTCAATGTTGAATGTAGGAGACAGGAAAAAGAAGGGAGAAGAGAGGCATATAAAATTGGCTTTTCCTCGAGAGTCTTTCTTGCGCAAGGAATGGCGTCATCCATGCTCCGTTTCGCTAATTGAGACGAAGATTCTGAAAGGAAACGAGGATGAGAAAGTGTGGAAGTTGTGAGCGGGAGGAATACACAAAATGGGAGCGCACGAAGTTGTTGAATGGAGAGCAATCCGGAAAAATAAAATGTGATGCTATCCTTAAGTGGAGGGGATGCCTTATCATATCTCCATCTATTTCAGATTAGCCCGATGAAATCAGTGGGAGAGACGGAGATGGAGAGGAAATCCCGTGAAAGGGACGAAGAAGATGTGAATGGGGAGAAGGAAGAAGATGATGGGGAGGAGGAAGAAAAGATAGATGAAGATAATAATGATAAGGAAGAAGAGAATGACGATGTCGAGGTGCGTAATGCAATTAATTATGTGCTACATGTTCCACAGAAGCTTACTTCCCTGGTGATTGGTCTCCTAGAGATTTCACAATTTGAGCTATTGAGCCTGACAAATTTCGGGATTCTCCGAAGTTGTGTCAATTAGAGTCCTCGCTAATTAGTAAAGTGAGACGCAAACACTTGAGTACGAGTCTGTGAAGGAAGTGTCTCACGACACGAGGATAGAAGGTGATTTCTAGAATATTCATAGACATGGGATGGGAGAAGGAATGGTGACGAGAGAAGGAGGAAGAACAAAATAGTCAGCGAAGAGAGAGCGATAGACCGTTTTGACTACACGCCAATAACTTCCTAGTGCGCCGTCTGTTTTTAAAGGGGGTCAGTTGCTCAGGAAGTCTGATGAGATCTCGTTGTGAGGGCAAGTATTTGTCGGCCAAAATAGTTGAGTATGGCATCATGGCCCACTCTCGAGCCTAGAACAATGAAGATGATGTGCGCTAACAGGTGGATAGGGAGGGAAAAGAGAGGTGGGTTGACCAGAAAAGAGAGAGAAGCGCCTCCTTTGAATGGATGAGTAGGGTGGACGAGGGGAGACATCGAGGATCACTGAGAGTCTTCCGTGTGCTTTGATGGGTCTCGGAATACGGTAGACCGACAGGCCAGACCCATCAATCAGCGGGCAGATTGAATGAATCTAGACTTATTTTCAGATGGTTACCCTGGACGATGATGAAGAGGAAGAGGAGGGAAAGGAGGAGGGAGCGGGACCGAGAAAGAGAAGGAAGTCTGGAGCACCTCCCGGCAGTGTCAAAAGGGTACGGTAGGGAGGGAGGAAAGAGAATGATAACTCTGGTTTCCGGTTAATATTAATAAACTATTAGTGACTAATAGTAAAACTGCATCTCACTAATAGTACGAGAATGGGAAAATAAAAGATTTTCACCAATAGTAAACGGAAACCAGAGAGGTTATATCGACGGAAACTTCGGAAAAGGGCATTTCTAGAAAATTCTCTATTCGACATCGTTTATGTTCGTAATTTAATTATAACAAGGAGGAGAGGGAAGTCTTGCCGACATGCTTTATCACCGAAATATTCTTTGAAAATTGACTAGGAAATATTCTACGGTAGTGAGATTCGAGAGTGTACGGTATCTTTGCAGCCTCGTACGGCGCCATCCACTCCGAAGACACCCGGAGTGAGCAAGGAGGAGAGGGAGGCTGAGAGGGCCAAGAAGAAGGTATAGTTGGAGAAGGGATGAGTGTACTGATGGATATTACGGTGATACCCGCAATATTAGAGTGACAGATGCAACGAATTGGTTTTGCAATTTAAGACTGCAATTGGAGGTATTTTTTTTTTACGTTAATGACCCCGCTAAAAAAAGTAAATCTCAGCGTTTCTTGAGCCTTGTGAGTGGGAATCTAACATCACCGGGCGCGCCTATTCTGGGAATGAGAACGTGTAACACCTCAGATAGACTCGGTGTTGCACCTTTTGGGGGGGGGGGGTGAGGAGGATTAGGAGTGGGAGTGGGAAGAGAAGGAAGGGAGGTGTCGAAGTGTCAGGTGGGATTGGAGAATGTTTCCGGAGGCAAGATAAACGAGAAATGAAGAGCGTGAGATTCGATTTGTAGCCTTATGCAGAGGAAATGAGAAGGAATTAAGCCGAGAGAGAAAAGGTAGACCAGAGATCGTTTAAGCTGTATATTTTCAGTAATTTTTAATTTTTCCTAGTTTGTTTTCGGTTTCGTTGTGAGAATGTGAATGAAAGATTTGGTTGCCTGGTTGTGATTTTATAGTTGCTTCCTTTGGGAAGCCCCTGCGATTGCGCTTCTCGATATCAGCTCACTCATCCACCTGCGATAGGCTGCTAGGAGGGGGGGGGGAGTCATGTGAGAGGAGTTATGAAAGGGGATGAGATTGGATGGATGGAGGGGGATTGGGAGCAAGAGGAGAGAAGATCTCGGAATAATTGAGAAGAAGACGGCCTCGGAATCCTGTGAATGTAATCAGGGAGAGATGAAACGGGAAGAGGACGGGGAAGAGAGGTGTGTGAAAAGGGGGGAGATTAAGGACGGGATTGGGATCCAGAAGAGATTGGCCATGATAGAAAGCACTATGAGGGATGAGAGGCGCACGCGAAACACGCCAAAGTTGGTCAGAATGGCGAATTAGCGAGGACAAAAAATGAGGAATTGAGGAAAGAAAGAAGAATGTTTGCAGCTGGAACGAGAGCAGGCAGCAGAGGCGAAGCGACTCGAGAAGGAACGAATTATAAAGTGAGTGGAGATGAGAGTTTTTTGACCCGGGCTACGACCGCTCTGAATGTGAAGGAGTGATGAGACTGATAGAGAGGGAGGTTCGGTACATGCAGTTGCGGTAACTAGATATCGGGCACCAAAAGAATGTGTGTGAAATAATGGCCTGATAGGGATATTGTGTGGTACGCTAGGAAGTGGCATGTCCGGATACGGTAGCTAGTCCGTATTTTGATCCATGCAGCAAATAAATCGGGGAAATTGTACAAATCGAAGACCATGTTATTGTTTTGGCGCTCCAAGTGAGGAAGTGAGTGTGTTTGTGCCCGAGTTCTGATAGCAACGCGGCGCGCC
This sequence comes from Pristionchus arcanus, assembly GCA_900490705.1. NCBI lineage: Eukaryota > Metazoa > Nematoda > Chromadorea > Rhabditida > Neodiplogasteridae > Pristionchus > Pristionchus arcanus. The sequence goes on along the minus strand of LS487267.1, from coordinate 4,351 downwards.
GATTTCTTGAAAAGCAGTTGAGTAATCGAATTCTTCCCTGGTGACCTCGTCCGTTTTCTGCCTGTTTGTCTCCCCTCCCATTTCCTCGTCTCTGAACTCTTCCCCGCTCTCTAAAACGACGATAACTTTGACTGCGCGCAAATCGAAGTGGTAGAAGGGAAAATATGAGCACCTGGTCACACGAAGCTGCAGAAATGAATAAGCGGAGATGTGAGAAGGGGAAAAGAGAGGGGATACCAGGGTGATGGCGGTTTCAGAGGAAGGATTGGGTGTTTGAGTGGCACTTCTATAGATCCGTGGGCCAGCAGCATAATAAACAACATAGTCGAATGTAAGACAGTCTGAACTCTACCGAGTTGAAGGCTGGCCGGTGAATCTATAGTAGTGTCTTTTGAGCAATGTATGATTTCAACAAATACGGTAATAATCAATCAATAATGGCAGGGAGAAGGAAGAGGCAAAGGAAGCGAAGCGACGTGAGGAAGAGGAGAAGAAGGAGCAAAAGAGAAAGGAAGAAGAGGAAAGAAAAGAGAAGAAGAGGAAGGAGGAGGAGGAACGGAAAGAGAAGAAGAGAAAAGAAGAGGAAGAAAAAAATGAAGAAAAGAGAAAGAAGTTAGTGATATGATATCGTTGATATCGTTGAACAAAACAGCTTAAAGTGTGATATCCTGCTTCGTTTCGTGGTTGTTGCTGTGCCGATAGATGAATTGAATTTTGATCGTCGGGCGGTTTACTGTAATCGGGATTATTCTCTCAGGGAGGAAGAACGGCGAAAGAAAGAGGAGGAAAAGGCTAAGAAGAAGGTAGAAGAGGAAGAGAAGAAGGAACTGAAGAGAAAGGAAGAAGAGGAAAAGAAGGAGATGAAGAGGAAAGAGGAAGAGGTACGGTGGATTGAGATGGTCTAATTTTACGGCCCATTTTAGTTGTTTTTTAAATCTGTTTCAAAGAGATAACCCGTGTCAACTGTGTCAAAGAGAGATAACCCGTTGATATTTATTAGGAGAGCTAGTAGAAAACGATTCAATGGGGGTCAAATATTAAGGCAGATGGGATTAGAGATCACAGCAGGATTTGAGTTTCATATGTGTTTTACAGGCAGCAGAAGAGAAGAAGCGACGCGCATCCAATCGATTCATATCCTTCTTCAAGAAGGAGGAGAAGAAGGTGAGCATTGATCACAGATGAAATGAGTGGGGTTTTTCGATGGTATGGAACTCATGTCATGGGAATTTTTGACCCAAATAGGCTCATAGCATGTGAATTTTTGACCCAAAAATTACTCTTACCATTACATTTATTGATTTTTGACTCAAAATGACTCATACCATGGGAATTTTGGGGCCTGAAATTACCCTTTTCAACTGTGGCATTGATGTAGGCCGAATCAGGGATCAACTCCTACGTTATTTTTAATTTACACGTCTAAAAACCTTATTTTACATTGGAAATTGACCCCTGTTCCGAATTGTATCTGGGTGGGATGCGAACCAAAGAAAAACAATTTTCGTGGTGTAATATTTTACTCTATTGAGGAGGATAAGTCAACGCCTAGCGAGGAACACAAGGAGGAGGCTTCCTCGGGCGGGCTCTGGTTCAAGCCATTCCCCATCAAGGTAGAATTTTTGATCTTTGATCTTTAGATATTTTAAAAGTCATGAATGGACCATTTTGTCAAAAGTAAGAGCCATTCGGTCATTGGTTTCCTGGTTGCATTATGCTGATTCGTTAACAAAAACCCTTTCTCATTAAAAAAATGTTCATTTTCCATTGTTTGGGATTCCCCATATTCAACGCAAGTATTCCGCAAATATGTATCCCCACCCGTTCAGCCATTTATGACGCTGGCGCCCGTACTGCGTCGGGAGCCGCTCTCTGATGACGTCGACGTGTGTAGCTACGAGGGAGAGGTACGGTAGGGAGCGGTCGGTCGGAAGAGGCATTAATTCGGATGAGAACAAAAAAATCATTTTCTTTCGCTCGGGGTTAAGAAAATAATTTAATTCCGACCTAGTGCCTTTAGTTGATTCTACGGTGCATGTATGAATGGAAGTAGGGTACGGTAGTAGATGACAATATATTGATTGCAGCCGCCCAAGTACCTCGCGAGTCTGAAGGGACGCAAGCTGAATTGCATTGAGATACGGTAAGCTCACTTTTAATATTTATATTTTAAATAAAAATAATTTTCAGTCCCCTGAAGGCGAAGCTGTTTCAGTTCCACGACAACTACCGCCCGCCATACTACGGTAAGTAAAAAAAACGGAATTTCACACAGTGAAGTAGCATCTAAATCATACATGGAAAAGTTAGGTGGCAAAAACTTTCAAAAGCGGGGCATGTTTATAGAAAAGACCTTGGAAATCACTAATTCTATAAAAGCGGGGTATGTTTTCAAATTCCAGGTAGTTTTCGACTAGCTTTTTCATGTATGATCTAAATTCGTCAGCAAGCCCAATCTCATATCGAATGTCCTGACACTTTTACGCTTCACGGAGCATATGAGATTAACATCTTTCACACTGGTCTTAGTGTTGGCAATACGAGGTTTGCGGGCCCGCAATAGAGGGAGGTCACGTTGCGGGCCCGCAACGAATAGGCGAGGGGAGGGGGAGAGGGATGCGGGCCCGCAATCCCGCAATCGTTTAGCCAACCCTAACTGGTCTAATATTCTGTGGAAATGATCTCTAAAAAAATTTAATTCCCCACCACCCATCCTGGTGTATTCATGCTGCGAGCGACATATGAATTAGCCGTATTTCATTCTACTGTTGTCCACTGTATAAAAAAAATACTTTTAAAAAAATGTTGCATTTGGAAAACACGGTTTACCTTTTTTTTATTTTATTCACAATCTGGCAGGCACGTGGCGCAAGCGCGCCAAGCACATCAGAGGACGGCGGCCGCTCGCGAAGGAGGAGACACTCGATTATGAGGTGAGGAGATACGGTAGAACACTGTGGTGAGGAATCGAGAACTGACTGTCTTGCTGAGAGATATTGTAGTAAATGTCATGTGAAAAGGACGAGGCTATCCCATGCAGCTTGTTATAGTCAGTGACTATCTCTATCGATTCCGTCCTTTGAATTCCTAGCAGAGTTCCATTACTTAGGTTTTCAAAGCCATCTGTTTGGGATAGCAGGGTATTGCAGACTGTCTAACAGTTGTACCAGTGGGTCCCACCTAGCGTTGTCCTACGACTAAAAATTGCTAGGATACACTTTTACCTTGCCTTGCAGGTGGAATCCGATGCAGAGTGGGAGGAGGAACCGTCCGACGCCGAAGAGTGCAAGTAAGGCTTTTGTTGTTGTTTTGATATTGTTTTTTGTAAATTCATAAATATTTAATTAAATTTAAGTAACAATATTATTATCAGCTCTGACGATGAGGACCAGGAAGACGAGGAGATGGAGGAGGAGGAGAACGAAGGATTCATCGTGGGTTTATTTTCTATTTTCCTGCCCTGGCAGAATGATGTTTCATACCAATTGTATGCAAGATAACGAATTGTTTGTGCTCTTTTTGTGTACATCTCGCACATATTCAAAGCTTTTTGCATTCTTCTTCATATTTCCCTGAAACAGAGAGATTTAAACGACGAATTGCAACCAGTGATGAGCATCAACCTCGGACAATTGCCCGAAGTAAGGGTGTTCTGTATAAAATTGGTCAAATATCGCGCTTATATTATTTGACTCTCAAATTTCGGGGGTTATTGGCTTCAAATCCGTGGTAACATCAGGGGTATGGTCCTATATCCGACCCTGCGCTCATCACTGTTTGTGTTACAAATTGTAACCCAAATTGTGCAGGTTGGTCACGGCTATCTGTCGGAGGGCGAGGGAGATTCGAATGATGATGAGGATATTATCGATGAGGAGGGAGAGGACGACAGCAAGGTAAGTAGTGAGGATACTGTAGAGTACGGTAGGACAGAGTTCAAATGACTTGTTGAAATGGCGAATGCACATTTACACAAGGCAATCTGGCCCACCCCAAATCGAGCAAGCCACATAACATGCAAAGTTTGTATTTCTTTTCCGACATAAAATATTATTTACAGTCCCCATCGGCCTCGGATGTGGAAGCGACACCGGGCAAGAAGAGAAAGAGAAAGGCAGAGAAGGTACGGTAGCTACAGTAGTCTGATAGATAAACGGTATACTGATGCTTGGGGAAATTTCTGAATAGTGGGTTTTGTGAGCTTTTTTGTGCAGGTGTATTGTGGTTTCCTAGCTGGAATAAATTGTAGGTCTAATCATTAAAAAATTGAGACATGAAAAAAATATTCATGCTGTTAAAAAATATAAATTTGTAATTTAATAAATATATTAAAAATATAAAATAAATAAAT